>LGRX02034562.1:0-14942 GCA_001247695.2 Cymbomonas tetramitiformis
ACTTTATTTTTGAAATCTCTTGTGCAAAAGTCAAGCTGCGCTTATTTTATTGCATCTCGACGAGGCAAGACCACGAAAATTTCAGAGCAAGTTACAGAAGATTCCCTCTTGCTTTCACCGTTTTGCGTTTACGTTAAAAAAATTCGGGTTTCAGAGGAAATCCAGCATTGGGGAAAAATATGAGCGTCCAGATCTGTCATATCCCCGCTTATGCCACCATCTTATGCCATGTCATCGCTTATGCCATCTTATGCCACCATCTTATGCCATTTATACCCGATTTATACCAGGAATGGCATAAAAGTTGTATTTACCAGCAACCACCAATCTACACCAGGGTTGTGGGGTTATATAACTTTTGGGGTTATACTTAGGGTTATACCGGGGTTATAGTTATATAACCCATAACCCGTCCAAAAAGCCCGAAAATGAGGTTATACTTATCCTCAATATAACCCTGGTATAAGGGTTATATTGAGGATATATATAACCCCTCAGAGTATATATATAACCCCCAAGAGTATGACCGACGCATATCAAAATTTCTAATATAACCCCTCAGAGATATCAAAATTTCAAAAACTCAGGGTGGCAAATGCGAAGGAGGCCTCATTCTCAGTCCTCGAGTGGTGGGCGAGGCTAACTGATAGCCAATTTCAAAATCTGAAAATGCTTGCTCAAATTATATATTGTATTCCTGGGAGTGAAACAGAGAATGAGCGAGTTTTTAGTATTGCTGGATGCATCGCTACTATTAAAAGAAGCAACATGCTCGCAGAGAATCTTGACATGCAAGTCCACATCAACCAGAATCACCCGGATGATCCTTTATTAGATATGCAAAGAACATCTGGAAGAGTGGACTCCCTTCAGCAGACTGAAATCGAAGAGGCCGATTTGGCTGATCACTTTGAGGAGATCTTAATCGCTAATGATCTTGTGGACCTCGCGATGGCCGAGACCTTTGACGAATGAGTTTTCAATAGGGAAGGGTTATACGCGCTGGAATTCACACGTCGTTTCCGTCTCAATCCCGAAAAAATTCTGAACCAGCGTGACGGTCATATCGTCTTGCATCGTCTCGCGTGTCATCGTGAATTTAATTTCCAGGATTATTAAAACAGATAATCAATTTATCTTCCATCGATATCGCGGATACGATTACCGTTGGCGCTGGCGTTGACTAGCTCAACCATAAAGCGCTCGCTGCGACATTTACTGCTCATAATTTTCTCAACGTTCCTTCGCCTCATGGCCGGAACGGTGTTCACTGTGACTGCTGTGTTATGTGCAGGGATTGCGGCAGTGTTTGGCTGTTTTTATTTTTCAATTCGTTTAGTGCATATATGCGAACTCACGGTATTCGGTGTGTGCAGCTTGTGTCGCAGGTTTTCCGATGGCGAGGAGGGACGCACCTTTTTGAGATGTGGAAGTCTAGGGCAACCTAGCTTGGGATGATACCCAACCACATCGGACTTACTTTGTTTTCATATTTTAATCTACTCACCTTGCATATGCATACAAACTTTGAGGAGCATCGAGGTATGATAAGTTTTAGACTGATTTATCTTTTTGGGTTTGTGGCGCCATCGCGACCTCATGGGATGTGGAAGTCAAGGTTGAGCATGCCAACCTTGCTTGGGTTCGAACCCAACCACATCGAAGTCTGAGTCCTTGTGCTTCAGGGAACTAAAATATGTATATCTTAGCAATATTTGTGGAAAGTCTCGTGCGCTAGAACGCACGGGAAGCCCTTGGCTGTTTGGCATGTATTGGGTTTGGGTCCATTCGAGCCCAAACCCAATAAATCTGCCAAAGAAATAAACTGTTCATTTCGCGAACAATGTATCTCAGTCCTTGAGCTTCAGGAAACTTAAAGAGATATATCTCGAGAATATTTGTGGAAAGTCTCGTGCGCTAGAACGCAGGCGAAGCCCTTGGCTGTTTGGCATGTATTGGGTTTGGGTACATTCGAGCCCAAACCCAATAAATCTGCCAAAGAAATAAACTGTTCGTTTCGGGCACAGTGTATGCCAGTCCTTGAGCTTCAGGGAACTTAAATGTATATATCTCGACAATATTTGTGGAAAGTCTCGTGCGCTAGAACGCACGGGAAGCCCTTGGCTGTTTGGAATATATTGGGTTTGGGTACATTCGAGCCCAAACCCAATAAATCTGCCAAGGAAATAAACTGTTTGTTTCGCAAACAATGTATCTCAGTCCTTGTGCTTTAGGGAACTTGAAGATATATATCTCGGCAAAATATCAGCGTAGTTTCGTTTGCTAGGAAGCACGGGAAGACCTTGACTGTTTGGCACTTGTTGGTTTGGGTACATGAAAACCCAAACCCAAAAAGCTCTTTGTCATGAAGTGACCTTCTCGTGCATACTTGACGACAATCCTTGCGCGCAAGATGATGAACTAACATTACTCTCAGCAAATTTAGTGCAAAGTTTCGTGCGCTAACACAGAGGACTTCGATGTGGTTGGGTTCGAACCCAAGCAAGGTTGGCATGCTCAACCTTGACTTCCACACCCCAAGAGGTCGCGATGACGCCATAAACCCAAAAAGATAATTCAGTCTCTAACTTATCACACCTCGATGCTCCTCAAACTTTGTATGCATATTCAAAGTGAGTTGAATAAAACGTGAGAACAAGGTGGGTCCGATGTGGTTGGGTGTGATCCCAAGCTAGGTTGCCCTAGACTTCCACACCACAAGAAAGCGCGCCCCTCCTCGCCATCGGAAAACCTGCGACACAAGCTGCACAAAATGAGTATCGTGAGTTGGCACATATGCATGAGTAAACTGAAAAATAGAAGCAGCCAAACACTTCCGAAATCCCTGCGCATAACACAGCAGCCACGACATCGTTCCGCCCATGAGGCGAAGCGAAGGACCGTTGAGAAAATTATGAGCAGTAAATGTTGGTGCGCAGCTCTTTATCCTTGAGCTAGTCAACGCCAACGGCAATCGTATCCGCGATATCGATGGAAGATAAATTGATGATGATTTAATAATCCTGGAAATTAAATTCACGATGACACGCGAGACGATGCGAGACGATGCGAGACGATATGACCGTCACGCTGGTTCAGAATTTTTCCGGGATTGAGACGGAAACGACGTGTGAATTCCAGCGCGTATAACCCTTCCCTTTTCAATATGGGCAGAGTTTTCAGTTTTCAGTTTTAGTTTTTTACATCGATGTTTTGTATATGGCATAGTTTAATTTGATTGGTTTTTTAAATGACTTTAGATGTAAGTGTTTTATAGTACACATGTATTCCACTGTATGTGTATAAACGATCCACAACGATCCACCGTGTGAGGATGTGATTTTAT
This sequence comes from Cymbomonas tetramitiformis, assembly GCA_001247695.2. NCBI lineage: Eukaryota > Viridiplantae > Chlorophyta > Pyramimonadophyceae > Pyramimonadales > Pyramimonadaceae > Cymbomonas > Cymbomonas tetramitiformis. The sequence continues at coordinate 3,347 of LGRX02034562.1, forward strand.
GTAATTTAAAATTCTTTTAAAAAGGTTATATAAGGGTTATACCTGGGGTTATATAAAGGTTATTTCAGGGTTATATATCCCCATTTGGGGTTATATAACCCTAAGTATAAGTATAACCTTTGGGGGTTATATCAGGGGTTTATATATACCCGAAATAAGGGTTATATCTGCCCCCCGAGGGGTTATATAACTATACAGTAAGGGTTATATCTCCAAAAATGTCGATAACCCCACAACCCTGCTCTACACATACACCACCACCATCTACACTCTCTCTCACCCTCTTCACACCAAATGGCTTCACCCTCTTTGTCTTTATAAAAGGGAGCGGGTACCTGTAGAGCCCTACTGTGACACAGTAGCTGATTGGTGAAAGCCAGCACAAAATTTCGTTTTTGCCTGTCGTGTGTCATCTGTTTTTTTTGGCCGTCGCGTGTTACCGTGCTTGTTGAGAAAATACGAACTGAATCGAGACAGTCAAACGAAAGGCATCGTTTCTGGGGATTTAAAAGTCAAGACACTCGCATCGGCTTCCGCACTTTAAGCTGTCCGGGTCTGGGAGAGCTACGTTACCCTGGTCCAAGGTGAGCAAGGTGCGTAAGAAATAACAGTGCAGGCACATCTTCTTATGGCGTTCTTATAGTTGACGTCAGAAAATACCGGAATTCCTGAAAAGTATCAACTGTCGATTTGACTTATTGTATTTTGTCTGCTCGAGAATTCAGCTGCCATTCTGCGGGGTCCGATGAACGAGGTGATCGTTGAAGCCGTGGCACAACTGCGCTCAAAATCTTCCTAGGCTAAAGTGAACCGAGTAGCCTTGTACAGTCAAACCACTATACCCTTTAGATGCTCGTTCGGATATGAATATACACCCTTACAATTTTAGATGTAGGCAGGTATCCCTTCGAGTTTTTTTTTCTTTTTTTTCATTTCAGTCGGAAGCAGTCTTCAACACTAAGCTTTCAAGCGCAAGCTTTGCCAAAGTTGCCGTGGAAATTTGCGCAGGCATATGGCCAAGTTTTCGTAGAAACTTCCGTTCAAGCTCTTATCTAGATGCTTTTGACATATCTCTCCCTGCGCAGCACTTGCAACTCCGGCGCCCCTCACCCGACGTTGACACTGGGAGCTTGGCTTGTACAGACAGAAGAGGCACTTTTCGAGTACTAGTACGGCCGCACTTCCAGCGCGGGAAGATCGATATTATCAGTAGGAAACGACAACGAGCAGGATCATGCACTTCAGCGCGCACTCTATGCTGCAACTCACACGTCGCATCACGACGCTGTTGGTTTGGGCCACCGCACTTATAGCGCTGCTCTGTGGAGCTGGCGCGCGCGCTCTTGCTTCGCGCGCGCGGGTCGCAATACTTGGTGAAAGGCTTACAACGAAGCGGCCTCTCTTCGCAGCGGCCGGGGATGGTGACGGCACCTTGCGAGTAGCAGTGATTGGGGGTGGGATAGCGGGCGCGGGCGCGGCTTGGGTGTTGCGGCGGTCTGGGTTCGCTGTTGAGGTGTTCGATGCGCGCGAGCGATGTGGGGGCAACGCAAAGACGCAGCTATGGAGTGACGGTGTCACAACGGGGCTCTCGGTGCTGGCGTGGCCCGCCCAATACTTCCGCAACTACCAGCAGCTCCTCGCCCGACTCGAGGTAAACGGCGCGCTGCTTGCGACTTGTTCGACGACTGGAGATGATCGGCGTGCTAGGCAATATGGAACGGTGAGACGGATGTAAAAGATCGGAGTTAAGCAAGATAGAGCTGTGAGCCGGCTGGAGATGACTGGCTCGCTAGCCAACATAGAGCGGGAGCGACCGCCCATCGTAGCCCCAGGAAACTGCATGTTGGACTGGCCCCATACATCATTGGTGCCTTCGAGTGGATAGGGCTCGATGTCTGAGAGATTTTCCCGATAGTACACGACAAACCGAGCTGCTCTTCGATCCCGATGTGCGCTGACGTGTGGAAGGCGTCGAGCAGGTTCCCGTTGAGGACGTGGTGCTGCCTTTCTGGATCCGCGACGAAAGCGGCCGTGACTTCGCACACTCCGCCCCGCATGGCCGCAATGCTGCCGGCGGAGAGAGCCTGTCGCCGACTGTCAGCGGTATGGAACAAATGCCCAGTCTGCGTGCGGTGCACGCCCGTAGCTTGCGGCGCTGGGCGGCGATGGTGCGGCTCACACGGCGCATCAACGCGTGGTTTCATGGCGCTGGCCCGCCCAGCCTGTACAGGTGCCCCACTCCCGCCACGTTAGGACGATATCCCCCTTTACGCCTGCTCCGTATGCCGGCAGACTTGCCAGAGACTGCACGCCGGCAGACTTGCCAGAGACTGCACGCCGGCAGACAGGCCAGAGACTACACGCCGGCAGACAGGCCAACTTACGCTGCGTCGTTAGTGCTTTGGCTCACAGAGGAGGACTCAAAAGCGAACGCTCTTTCTTCCAGCTCTTGCGGTGACTGGCTTTGCTAAGGGGTCACTCCTTCCCTGCCGCAGTATGCACCCGCTCAACCCGCTCAACGTGCTGCCTTTGCGCTGGCTCGCGGCGCTGTATGGCGTGTCGCCGGCTTTCTGGCGGGCGGTGGTGACGCCCCTGTACGCGTCCACGTTCCTCACAGTGCACCTCGACCGGGTGCCGGCGGTCATCCTCCCAACCCTCGATGACCTCATCAGCACCCGGGAGGGCGCCCCCCGCATGCGCAGCTGGAAGGCGGACTCCTCGCAGGTGCGCCCGCAGCGCGCCGGGAGCAGCCCTCGGGGATGCGCGTCGATGTGAGAGCCACGTGGCAAGTGTGCACCGCGCAGCCAACTAACACGTTTCCACGTGGCAAGTGCACCGCGCAGCCAACTATCACGTTTCCACGTGGCAGGTGTGCACTGCGCAGCCAACTAACACATTTCCATGTGGCAAGCGTGCACCGCGCAGCCAACTAACACGTTTCCACGTGGCAAGTGTGCACCGCGCAGCCAACTAACACATTTCCATGTGGCCAGCGTGCAGCACGCAGCCAACTAACACGTTTCCACGTGGCAAGTGTGCACCGCGCAGCCAAACCACACTTTTCCACGTGGCAAGTGTGCACCGCGCAGCCAACTAACACATTTCCACGTGGCAAGTGTGCACCGCGCAGCCAAACCACACTTTTCCACGTGGCAAGTGTGCACCGCGCAGCCAACTAACACATTTCCACGTGGCAAGTGTGCACCGCGCAGCCAGCTATCACGTTTCCACGTGGCAGGTGTGCACTCACGCAACCAGCTAACACATTTCCATGTGGCAAGCGTGCACCGCGCAGCCAACTAACACGTTTCCACGTGGCAAGTGTGCACCGCGCAGCCAACTAACACATTTCCATGTGACGGCGTGCAGCACATGACCAACTAACACGTTTCCACGTGGCAGAGGTATTGCACCGCGCAGCCAGCCTTTCCACGTGGCAAGTGTGCACCGCGCAGCCAACTAACACATTTCCACGTGGCAAGCGTGCACCGCGCAGCCAACTATCACGTTTCCACGTGGCAGGTGTGCACTGCGCAGCCAACTAACACATTTCCATGTGGCAAGCGTGCACCGCGCAGCCAACTAACACGTTTCCACGTGGCAAGTGTGCACCGCGCAGCCAACTAACACATTTCCATGTGGCCAGCGTGCAGCACGCAGCCAACTAACACGTTTCCACGTGGCAAGTGTGCACCGCGCAGCCAAACCACACTTTTCCACGTGGCAAGTGTGCACCGCGCAGCCAACTAACACTTTTCCACGTGGTTTCTTTGCAGTGCATATTTTTGTCTCATGTCTTTAAGGCACAATGAATGCTTCAGGTGATAAGTACACATTTGAATTGCCGGAATCCGAATCCCAAAACTGCAGATACTGAGCTGACTAGCATGTCAGCCCAGGTCTGCTGTCCCACGGGTGGGCTGGGTCGGGTAATACAAATTAAATCAATTTGAGTGTTACTAAAGAGCAGTAATTTCCAGGAAAAACTTCCTAAGAATGCCAACAATGTCTTAGGGTTACTAGTTAACGGAATGTCTCCCGTCACGGGCGGCTCTCTAGAAATGTCAGGAATCCAGTGTCACGTCTCACGTCTGCAGCAAGTGTCATACTATTGTCGAGCTCTAGTCTGAATCCCGTCTCGTAATTGTCTGTCGAAATAAAATCCGGTCTTCATCGGAAACTCTGAAAAAATCTCTTGTCTCTGCTCAGAAAAAATCAGAACTCTGTCATACTGCCAATTCTGTAATCTTTCTTTGCAGTGCATATTTTTGTCTCATGTCTTTAAGGCACAATGAATGCTTCAGGTGATAAGTACACATTTGAATTGCCGGAATCCGAATCCCAAAACTGCAGATACTGAGCTGACTAGCATGTCAGCCCAGGTCTGCTGTCCCACCATCTGTCACATGTCCAAAGGCACGATTCGGAACCCGGCTAATCAGATAAGTCTTCATCAGTGGCCCAGGAAGAAGGTGATGTCCCGGACACCCCGCCAATGCACTCGGTCCGCCGATGGCCTCGTCCGCAAAGCGAGCATCCCGGTGACCAACCTCACCAGAGCCTCATTTCCCGGTCGCCAGCCAGCTGACACCAGCCAGCACGTGCCACACCTCACCATGCCTGTGAGGCCCACCTCAACCCCGGCGCAGACTCGGCACACGAGTCGCTGGCACCCGAGACAGAAGCACACGGTCGGCTGCCGGGTCCCCCGACAGGACTGGCACGAACCGCCCAGCTCGCATCGAAGCAGGTCCACCACGAGCTTCAGGCACGCAACGGCCTCTCTTGCCAGAGAGCAACGGGGGGAAGTGTACCACCACCACCGGCCAGTGAGTAGAGCCCCGGAATGCCCGGTCCTGCCCGAATGCATAGGTGCCATCACCCTCCGACAGGGTCCTCCACTCCGGCGAGGTGAACAGGTCCGAGCCCTTCGGATACCACCGCACCAGCCGTGCCCCCTTCAGCAAGCGCCACCAATCATAGGTGTCCCACACCGGGAGCACAAAAGTGCCCGCCGTAGTCCTCGGAGACCGTCTCTGGCACCTCAAAAAGTGCTCGAGGTACCGCCTCACCCGCTCATAATCGGGGTTGGCATACACATGCTCACCGTCCACAGGCGTGTCCTCAAACCCATCCACCACCGACCGGTACCTGGGCAGCTGGGCATTGGTGCCCACCGGGTCCGCTCCCCCGTCCAAAGTGAACGGCCATGCGAACATGTCCTGCACGGAGAGGAACTCATCCCTCCTGAACTGCCAGTCAGAGTAGTCCTTCCGCCGAACATAGCGGGAAAGCCCATCCGACAGGGTGTTCTCGACCCCGGGGATGTGCTCCGCAGCCAGCTCCAGGTCATACTCAACGGCCGCCCGGAACATCCGCTCACACACCGGCCACAGGTCCGGCGCCATGGTGCCCTGCTTGTTCACCATGCTCATGGTGGTGGTGTTGTCCGTACGGAGCAACATGCACCCACCCCGGTGATCCGGCCCCAAAAGCTCCACCGTAGCAGCCGCCGTACTAGCCTCCCGAAAGTTGGAGCTCTTGCACGGCGCCCGCTCATGCTCGGGGAAGGCCAAGATGTGGCGCCAATCCCGATACGCAATGCCGCCCTGCCAACCAGAGGCATCCATCACCGGCGCCGGCACACCCTCGGGGGTGGCCCAATGCTCCGTGAGATAGGGCCGGTCACCCGAGTGCCTCCCATCCCACCAACCGGAGACCTCCGGGCGGCCCTCATACAGGTAGTACCGACGGGTCGGCCCCTGGCGTGCAGCATGAGCAAACCGCTCCAGCCCCTGCCGAGCCTCGGGCCTCATCGTCACCGTGACATCGGGCCCCCACCGCTGCGCCGGGTCCCACTCCGCAACCTCGGGCGCCGTGAAATCGTCCCGGGCCCGATAAATAGGCACCAGCATATTCTGCCCCCCCTTGATCAAAGGAGCCAGGAACTGGTACTTGCCCACCACCGAGGCCAAGTCCCTCCGAGGCACCACTCCACCAGGCTGTACCGCGCCCAACAGCACATCAGCAGCGCCCGTGTATTTGGCGATCCGGGCAGGCGAAGCCGTAACCAGCTGCGGCACCGAGTGGATCTCCCGCCCAATATAATCCTTCACCACCGACGGATAATGGGTCTTGTGGTGGGAAGCCCTCACGCCCACCGCCTCCAGCCGGTCCAACTCCGCCTCCACCCGTGCCGTGGCCTCCTGTAGGGTCATGTCCCCGTCGTGCACGGTGTGGCCGTCATCCACAAAGATACCGGTGCACTGTGACCTCCCATCAGAGTGTACCACCGAATTAAGGTACCTCTTCAGGACCCTAGCCATGTCCGCCTGATGCTGAGGCGCGTCCGCGAACCCGAACATGTCGTACCGGGCCCGGTAGAAGTCCTTGGACACAGGGAACTGCACGCCCATATAGTCACAGTGGGGCTGCCACCGCGGGTTGTTCCAGAAGGCGTCCTTGAGGTCCCAGCCGCTCATCCAACAGCTGGGCCTCTGCAGTGAGAGGACGTCCTCTAGATAGTCGTACCGCGCGGTGGCCAGTGCCATAGCCCGATTCACACCCGAAGACCTGCCGTTCCAGACATTACGGAACTTGTCCTTCTCCGGCTGGTAGATGGACCCGAGCTGTGTAACCGACCAGGGCTCGTAGTGTAACGGCCCTTCCAGGACCCCCGCATCCGCACTCCTCCGCAGATCTGCCTCGGAGCGGTCGGCATGCTCATAGCAAGACGGATGGTTGTCCCGTTTGAACCTCGGGGGCTTCGTCACGAAGGCCATACGGTGCCCCTCCACACAACTCCGTCGGAGAGCATCCTCGGACGGCAGGAAGTGGTCGAAGAGCTCCTCCCGATACCGGACCCCTGGGCTATACAGCCCATCACCAGTGTCGTGGTAGGTCATCTGGCGCTCAGCATGCGCCTTCCGGGCCTCCACCGAGGTGAACTTCCGGGGCGGCACCTTGAGCACCAGCATGCGGTGGTAGCCGTCTGTCGTGTACACCACTAGAAAGAGGCGCCTCTCACCCTTCACCCGCAGCCGGCTCCAATGCAGCCGAGACTTGAGGTGTGAGAGTGCCGGTGTAAGCTTCCCACCGCCATAAAGCAGGTGCCCATACCGCATCAGGTAGCTCTTGAACAGCTGAGCACTGTCTGTGAAGGGGTCCAGTCCCCGAGCTCCAGCTGGTACGGGGCAACCTTCAGGATACCAGTAATACAGCTCCCGGAGCAGAAGGTCCAGGGCTGGGTGTCGCAACTGAGGCTCCACCGAACAGTCACCAACACGTGACTGACCAGTTGCCAAAGGGTCTGTGTGAACTGCCTGAACAGGCTGTGGTTTGACCCGAAGAACTTCGGGTTCCAGTCCACCACTCTCACCAATACCAGAACTGAGAGCTACACCGGTGCATAAGTTCACCGGATCAAGTTCCTCCAGAACTGAGTACTGGTTGTTCAACACGAGACCACCAAGCTCCCAACGAACAGCACAGTGGGCGGCCCCAGAACTAGGACCGCCAGTTGCCGCCCGACCCGAGTGTGCCCCAAAGTCCAACCGAGCAGAAGGAGTAGATAAGTGGGGGGTCACGACCGGGTCGGAGGCTGCTGCTTTGCATGTTGAGTCACCTGGTGTCGGCTTGCCGAGTCTTCAGGCGACGACCTCAGTGTGCTCGCACGGTGTCCGGAGAGGTCCTGAAAAGGCGTGCTTGAGCACACCCTTCCTCTTCACACCGTCACTGGTCTTCTCCTTGACCTGTAAGCTCCGCTTCGGCGGACTCACCGGCGGCTGCCTACGAGGAGACGGCCTTCTGCATGCGGGCAACAAAGCCCCTCGTGCCAAAGAACCAATCTCACGGCAACCGCGGCCCACCACTGGAGAAGGCACTACCGCTCCCAGGTCAACCTTGACCATAATCTCCATGAGCTGAGTGGGGTACACGGTGTCAGAAATGTAATGGCGCACGGCCTCACGGCGGTCACCAACCATACCCCCACTGTGGAAACGAAGCAAATCACGGTCCAGCTTAATGGCCTTCGAGAAAGGGTGCGTCTCCCACGCGGCAACGAACTTAGCCGTGAGGAACACATAGACACCCTCCCAACAACACCAAGACCACTCGAGCGCGGCGTGCTCCACCAGTTCACCGAGGTACTCGTAGCGGGCCTTGATGAGCAGGGCCGTACGCTGATGTGCCAAATGTGCACTATGTGCAGGAGAGAACACCCCACAACCTGATCGGAGAATAGAATCCCACTCTGCCGCCCGCTTGCGGCAATAAGTGAGGAAACGTTCTCGCCGAGGGAACTGAAGTCGATCCTGCACTCTAAGCCTGTTCCCCTCGGTGGTCACAAGGTCCTCGGAGATGTGGAAAGGAGTGTGCTGGAACTCCGTGGAGTCACCCAGCGTGTCGACCTGCATAGTGCGTCTCATAACAGCCTTGTCGGCTTTAGAAACACCGTTGCCCGAGTAGTTCTCTCTCATCTCTCTCCGCAAGGCCGAGGGAGAATCCAGATCATCCAGTGATAGGCCGTCCACCGAGCCACTCACCAGCTCCTCTAATCCCGCGCTCGGCAATGGGGCATCCATAAGCGCGGCGAATGAGGGAATAACCGCTGCCTCTACAGGTTCAAGATGACGCTGCGGAAGCCCGCGCAATGCCACCAGTTGGGGTGCCTCCGGTTGCGACGCAGGTAACACAACTGCGGCTGGAGGCTGTGGAAGCGGAACGTGGGCCGCAGTCACCGGCCGCGGGTTAACGGGCTGCGAAGGCACGGGTAGGAGAGATGAAATGAGGGTGCGAGGGGCAGGGTTTTGCAAAGCGGGTGGAACATAAATTGCGGTTTGAGCTGCGGCTTGAGAGGGAACGGGCGGCGTTGTCATAACCGCCTCAAACATGTCGCTACCCTCCCCGCGTGGTGCAGTCCACTCACGCTCCACGGAGTTCAACGATGCCTCGCGCAGTCCACGAACAGCACGTGGCATAAGCTCGACGTGCTGCGAATGCATGCCAAAAAAGTCTGCGGGCGTCTCCGCCACTGCGTCGCCTCCCCACACATAAGCTGGACCCACGATCATCTCACTCGCCCCTTGCAAAGCCTGGAACTGAGCGTCGGCAGCAAGGGTCGTGTGGTTAGGGATAACCACCAAACGTTCAAGTGGTGTACCAGTAACTGCCAACGCTGATGTAGCCTCGGCAAAATTACTCACGAGGTGCGGCGCGGGCAATACGCAATCTGAGCAAAGGAGTGGTGAGCTCGCGTCCAACGGGAATGCAAAATGGCCCTTGTCGAAAAGATCCCACGCACAATGTCTGTGCGCGGTAAGGCCACACCGTCTACACCACCCGTAACTCCTCACGCCAGCGTCGTTGCACTCAATCAGAATATAGTAAGGCACAGGCTCCGAGAAACAGCACGGATGTGGCGGTTACAAAACAACTCGTTTGCTTAAGCTGATACCGAAGTCGGTTTTTTGCGCAAGGGAGGAGCCCACAGGTACCGTAAGTAAGAGCAGAACGGTTGCGCTGGAATACGTGACAAAATCGTCGCGGCCACAATGGACGTTGTCGCGTCGGCAACAGGATACAAGGAAAGAAAGAAAGGAGGCTTCAAGAGACGCAGTAATAAGCTCCATAAAAAATGTCCGTGATAAGAGCGGCCTGCGTGTCCACTGCTGCGCGCAAGCGAGAATCCAGTGAAACGCGGAGAACATGAGAAGTATTATCACGCATCTTGGTCGGGAACGGCAAAACAGACGCTTCCAGCTCTATAAGTTGCGGGAATGTTTGGATAAAGGTAACATACGGACTCAGAAAATTGTCCGGTATATGCGCTGAGAGTTCCAAACTAGAAACGAGCGCTGAAAGAACGCTAACGCGCGCACGGGGTTGAAGACACCGGCGTCGTTGTAAATTGCCAACTTAGCTGGTGCGGCCATCTTGTTTAATTTGGACAAGAACTTTCTAATACAAATTAAATCAATTTGAGTGTTACTAAAGAGCAGTAATTTCCAGGAAAAACTTCCTAAGAATGCCAACAATGTCTTAGGGTTACTAGTTAACGGAATGTCTCCCGTCACGGGCGGCTCTCTAGAAATGTCAGGAATCCAGTGTCACGTCTCACGTCTGCAGCAAGTGTCATACTATTGTCGAGCTCTAGTCTGAATCCCGTCTCGTAATTGTCTGTCGAAATAAAATCCGGTCTTCATCGGAAACTCTGAAAAAATCTCTTGTCTCTGCTCAGAAAAAATCAGAACTCTGTCATACTGCCAATTCTGTAATCCAAGTGTGCACCGCGCAGCCAACTAACACATTTCCACGTGGCAAGTGTGCACCGCGCAGCCAACTAACACATTTCCATGTGGCCAGCGTGCAGCACGCAGCCAACTAGCACGTTTCCACGTGGCAAGTGTGCACCGCGCAGCCAAACCACACTTTTCCACGTGGCAAGTGTGCACCGCGCAGCCAACTAACACATTTCCACGTGGCAAGTGTGCACCGCGCAGCCAAACCACACTTTTCCACGTGGCAAGTGTGCACCGCGCAGCCAACTAACACATTTCCACGTGGCAAGTGTGCACCGCGCAGCCAACTAACACATTTCCACGTGGCAAGTGTGCACCGCGCAGCCAACTAACACGTTTCCACGTGGCAAGTGTGCACCGCGCAGCCAAACCACACTTTTCCACGTGGCAAGTGTGCAGCACGCAGCCAACTAACACGTTTCCACGTGGCAAGTGTGCACCGCGCAGCCAACTAACACTTTTCCACGTGGCAAGTGTGCACCGCGCAGCCAACTAACACGTTTCCACGTGGCAAGTGTGCACCGCGCAGCCAACTATCACGTTTCCACGTGGCAGGTGTGCACTGCGCAGCCAACTAACACATTTCCATGTGGCAAGCGTGCACCGCGCAGCCAACTAACACGTTTCCACGTGGCAAGTGTGCACCGCGCAGCCAACTAACACATTTCCATGTGGCCAGCGTGCAGCACGCAGCCAACTAACACGTTTCCACGTGGCAAGTGTGCACCGCGCAGCCAAACCACACTTTTCCACGTGGCAAGTGTGCACCGCGCAGCCAACTAACACATTTCCACGTGGCAAGTGTGCACCGCGCAGCCAAACCACACTTTTCCACGTGGCAAGTGTGCACCGCGCAGCCAACTAACACATTTCCACGTGGCAAGTGTGCACCGCGCAGCCAAACCGCACATTTCACGTGGCATGTGTGCACCGCGCAGCCAACTAGCACTTTTCCACGTGGCAAGTGTGCACCGCGCAGCCAAACCGCACGTTTCCACGTGGCAAGTGTGCACCGCGCAGCCAACTAGCACGTTTCCACGTGGCAAGTGTGCACCGCGCAGCCAAATAACACATTTCCATGTGGCCAGCGTGCACCGCGCAGCCAACTAACACGTTTCCACGTGGGAAGTGTGCACCGCGCAGCCAACTAATAAATTTCCACGTGGCAAGTGTGCACCGCGCAGCCAACTAACACATTTCCACGTGGCCAGCGTGCACCGCGCAGCCAACTAACACGTTTCCACGTGGCAAGTGTGAACCGCGCTGCCAACTAACACGTTTCCACGTGGGAAGTG
>LGRX02034563.1:0-35850 GCA_001247695.2 Cymbomonas tetramitiformis
TTTCTCCCCCTTTTTCTCCCCTTCTCCCCTCCGAAAATTTCTCCCTTTTACCAGTATTTTATGCCATTTGGTGGAGACTGGGTTACCCCCCCCTGCTGGGGGGTTGCACGTCATAGAGATATGTTGGTCGGCTGCTGCTCCGATGCGAACCCTAATAACGGAACAAGTTGCAAACTCTGTACTCTCTCGAGGTGTCAAACGATGGCGATCTCCCATCTGTAAAATGTCACGGACCTCAATTGATAAAGCCCAAGACGTTTGTCAGGACGATATGAGCGAAATTGAAAGCTTTGCACTCTCAATGCAGGGTAAGGTGGTGGCGGAGCGGCCCAACCACGAGGCGCGGAAAGTCGTACGTGTTCCCGAAGCCCTAAAGTCAGTGGCTGACTTCTTCCTTGCTAACACCCTTCTTTCAGAGCGACTGGGAGATGTACAGGTGTGTTCTCATCACTATCGTGCTGAATTTTATGAACACGTGCAACAACACACAGTTATTATCGTTTCAAGTTCGCTGCTTACCACTGCAGTTGTACGGTTTTGTTGTGTATTTTCTGAATTCGGCTGCGCCCAGAAATATGCAGCATCAGCACAGCTACGCTTTCGTATTCTGCAGGTACCGCTCGCTATGTCTGACGCTCGTTGCCAAGCTATGCCAGTGGGTGAGCAGTCAGCGTGCAGTTCAAGCGGCCCTTTTGATCCCGAAACAGAGAACGACCTGCTCGGCGTTATGGTTGCACAGCTGGAGCAGGTACGCTCACTCTGCGACACTCACGACTCACGATACCACCGGCTAAGATTTTCATGTATGGTCCTGCGGTATTCGGTTATACAAGTCCGCTTCTTCGCACAAGGCGATGCACAGCAGATTGAAAGCCTGGGGCTGTGCTGTGAAATCCCGACTCTTAACTCCTATACTGGCTTTTACTCCGTTTTCGCAGTAAGATTAATGTCGATTTACCCCCCAATAACCGCGGGTTTTGACCCCTTAGACACCCCTACTCAGGGAATTCGATAGCTTAAATTGTGCCTAACGATGTCAGGAATGATTTGGTTCCCGCCACATGCACATTTGTCTGGATATACACATCTCAAAAGTTGAAACCTAGGCATACATGTTGTGGAAGTATTTAATGTCATGCCAGCATAGGAGTTAAGCCGCCCCCATTCCTGTTGTGTACATTTGGACTGAGATCAGATACCTGGGAAGAAAGAGGACTACGGAATCACAACTTGGTATGGAGATGGTACGCCATGTACTCGTGGAGTCACTTTTGAAATGGCAGTGCGTGTGCATGGAGATCAGGTGCTGCGAGTGATAAAAAAGCATCGAGGAAGGGTCAAGGCGGTCTTTAAGGAGCCCAAGCCAAGAGAGATAAGGAAGCCTAAAGCTTCAATTTATCAACGGCAGAAGCACAACCGCGATCCTTTGGAAAGTAGCACGGAGGGAAGGCAGCTTCCTCAGAACGACCGACCTGAGGTGCTATCTTGTCCGCATAACAGACTTCGCCTACACTTGGTGCATGCTTTGCACAGGTTTTGGCGAATGATTTTTGGCAATGAATGTATGGAGCAGGAACTCGAGACCGCCGAATACGTCGACGAATTCCAATTGAAGCACCCTGCGGTGCGGTTATCCGCCTTCTTCTCCTTCCTGAAGCGTTTGCTTTGATGCTCACAAGAAAAAGGTTTGAAATGCCTCGATTGAAACGCCGTCAGATGTGCTGTCCCTGTCTCTCGTTGGACTGTCTCCTCACATAGTCCTGCACGATACGACCAGCTGCAAGGCAGTGCTTCATTCTGCCCAAACGGCTCTTGCGGTGAGGGACCGTAATCGCGAGTTTCGCAGGTGGACTTGTCACTAATCAAGGACTTTTCTGACGAACGACTCATCGAGTACGCAACGATCGGTGACCCCATTTTGAAGGACAAGGGTGTATTCATCGTGGAGAGCCAGAACATTCTGAAGCGCCTGATCAGGGTCTCCACGCTCGAGACAAAATCCATCCTCATGGATCCCAGGTTAGCCTTTGTCAAAGGCCCTCCGCATCAACGCGCTACCTTCTTGCCTTCCCTTAAACAGAGAATTCGAATCCTTTGCATAGGGTTCAACCTGCTCCAACCGCCTGCAACACGCAGAACACACGAGTGTGGTGTCACGGACTGGGACTCCTCCTCCGGCAACCTGTGCTCAAGTTCGCTTTCAGCGAAGCGTTTGGATGAAGACAGCTGGCTTGAGGTGTTCTCGAAGTGCCCATTTCTACTGCACGCTGGTGGGGCAACGGGTGGGGTGCTGCTGCCTCTGCTTCAGAGCGCTCGATAGCATGTCTGACTTGCTCCAGGAGTTGCCCGAGCATACCCCCGTCTACGTCAGCCAACAGGAGGTCCTGGCCAAAGTCATGGGCTATACGGTGCACAGGTACCTCAAGCCCGCAATTCTACACCGGTCGCAGGCAGCATTTGCCAGCAGTAAAAGCCTCATCAATGTTTAACGATTGAAGCAAGTTGATGGGTACCCTGGGGCCTGTGCTGGGGCACCATCGGTGTGGAAACACTGCGGCGCTGCTGGGGCACCATCGATGTGGAAACACTGCGGCGCTGCTGGGGCACCATCGGTGTGGAAACACTGCGGCGCTGCTCAGGCACCATCGATGGCAAACACTGCGGCGCTGCTGGGGCACCATCGATGCGGAAACACTGCGCGTGCTGGGCACCATCCGATGTGGAAACACTGCGGCGCTGCTGGGGGCACCATCCGATGTGGAAACACTGCGGGCGCTGCTGGGGGCTCATCGATGCCGGAAACACTGCGGCGTGCTGGGGGCCATCGATGCGAGAGAACACTGCGGCGCTGCTGAGGCACCATCGATGTTGGAAACACTGCGGGCGCTGCTGGGGGCACCATCGATGTGGAAACACTGCGGCGCTGCTGGGGCACCATCGATGTGGAAACACTGCGGCGCTGCTGGGGTACCATCAGTGCGGAAACACTGCGGCGCTGCTGGGGCACCATCGATGCGGAAACACTGCGCGCTGCTGGGGGCACATCGTGCGGGAAACACTGCGGCGCTGCTGGGCACCATCGATAATGGAAACACTGCGGCGCTGGCAGGGCACCATCGATGGCAGAGCACTGCGGCGCTTGCTGGGGGCATATCCGGTGTGGAAATACTGCTACGGCGCTCTTTGAGGCACCGATGTGGAAACACTGCGGCGCTGCTGAAACACCATCGATGTGGAAACACTGCGGCGCTGCTGGGGCACCATCGATGTGGAAACACTGCAGCGCTGCTGGGGCACCATCGATGTGGAAACACTGCAGCGCTGCTGGGGCACCATCGATGTGGAAACACTGCGGCGATGTTGGGGCACCATCGATGTGGAAACGTGGAGCCCTTGCTGGGGCACCTTCGGCATGGAAACACAGGACGCTTTGATTGGACACCATCAATGTGGAAACACAGAGGGTTTTGCTGAGGCACCTTCGGCGTGGAAATACAGGAGGCGCTGCTGGGGCACCATCGATGTGGAAACACGGGGCCTCTGCTAGGACGTCATCGGCGTTGAAGCAATGGAATTGTCCCGGGGCATCATCGGTGTGGGACACTACGCGGGATGGAGATTCGGATCTGTTTGCCTGCACACAGAGCGTGTTGCTTTTGATTGGATGGCAGCGCGCGGGCTGCGCTTGATGGGCTGCGCGGCGCGGAGGGGCGCTCAGAGGCTGCGTGGGATTGGCCAAGCGGCCGCCACTGTTGCCAGTTGCCGACTTCCTGGCGGGCATTTCAGGGCTCCCGGGTGACCTGCCCCAGCCCTCCCATTTCGTGCGTAGTCCCTGCATGTTGGCCACACCAGCTCGGATGCTCTACCTCGGATTCTCCACCTCGGAGTCTCCACCTCGAATGCTTTACCTCGGATTCTCCACCTCGGATGCTCCACCTCGGATGTGCCCAGCTTAAGGATCACGCAGCCCTACTCGTGACCCAAGGTGTGAGGTTTAAGTTGGTCATTGTCAGTGGTGTCATCGTTCCGCGGTGGCTGCGGGCCAGTGATCTCCACCCCGCGTGAGCTGCGGGCCATTGATCTCCACCCCGCATGTGCTGCGGGCCATTGATCTCCACCCCGCGTGTGCTGCGGGCCATTGATCTCCACCCCGCGTGTGCTGCGGCGCTTCCACCAAGCGGCATTTGCTGGCGCAGGGGTCGAGCTGAGCTCCCGGAAGAGGCTCGGTGGAGTGGACACCTTGGAGGCCCATAGCGGGCGCCAGCTGCTCGTGGTAATGGAGAATCTGGGAAATCCTGACAACGTCGGAGGAATTTTCCGTAGTGCACTTGCATTTGGCGCGCGGGTATACTCTCCTCCCACCCGAGCGGCGCTCCTCCACTCCCTGAGACCACAGTCCTTGTGGGCGGTGTGTTGAGCACGATGGCCTGCCTTGTAGACGGAGGAGGCAAGGCGCTCGCAACGCTGTCCAAGGCGCCGTGCAAGCAGCATTCGAGGGCGCCCACAAAGGGGGGGTCGCCACGAGGGTTGATTTTCTAGTTTTTTCATCGCCACGCCACTCGGAGAGAGAATGGAGATTAAGATCAGAGCGTGCACGAACTAGCGCCATTTGGTTTGGTGATATAGACACATGCTGGCAGGCGTCCACTACAGCCCACAGCAGAACCCAGGGGCCGGCATCCCTCGCCCAGGGAACCCAGGGGCCGGCATCCCTCGCCCAGGGAACCCAGGGGCCGGCATCCCTCGCCCAGGGAACCCAGGGGCCGGCATCCCTCGCCCAGGGAACCCAGGGGCCGGCATCCCTCGCCCAGGGAACCCAGGGGCCGGCATCCCTCGCCCAGGGAACCCAGGGGCCGGCATCCCTCGCCCAGGGAACCCACGGGCCGGCATCCCTCGCCCAGGGAACCCACGGGCCGGCATCCCTCGCCCAGGGAACCCAGGGGCCGGCATCCCTCGCCCAGGGAACCCACGGGCGGGCCCTCGCCCAGGGAACCCACGGGCCGGCATCCCTCGCCCAGGGAACCCACGGGCCGGCATCCTCGCCCAGGAACCCAGGGGGCGGCATCCCTCGCCCAGGGAGCCCACGGGCCGGCATCCCTCGCCCAGGGCCCACGGACGGCATCCCTCGCCCAGGGAACCCAGGGGCCGGCATCCCTCGCCCAGGGAATCCCCGGGCCGGCATCCCTCGCCCAGGGAACCCAGGGGCCGGCATCCCTCGCCCAGGGAACCCAGGGGCCGGCGTCCCTCGCCCAGGGAACCCACGGGCCGGCATCCCTCGCCCAGGGAACCCACGCGCCGGCATCCCTCGCCCAGGGAACCCAGGGGCCGGCGTCCCTCGCCCAGGGAACCCACGGGCCGGCATCCCTCGGAAGTGGGCTGAACATTGGTGGATGCATAGCAAGGCAATGCAGGGGGTGAGGCAGGAGGGTATGGGTTCCAGGGGGTGATATTGAGTCCGGGATGCACGGATCCGTTTTATCGGAAGAGTGTGCGCGCAGCGATGGGGTCATCCCTGGTGCTGCCCTTCACGAGGGCCCAGGTGCGCCGCCGTGAACCACCTCTTGCCCCCGTGGCTCAGACCCCGCAGCGGTCAGTTGCTCGTGGCGATGAGCGCCAATGGCACTGCTGAAACGGAGGGTGTATTTCTCACAGGAGTGGCCACGAGACCTGCTGCTGCTGAAACGGAATGGATACACATTGGTGGCGTTGGCCATTACGCCAACGGCAATCGACATGTCCGAGCTGGCATTTGCAGCCAGTGCAAAAGTGGCGCTGGTGCTGGGGGCCGAAGGGCCCGGATTGAGCGAGGAAGCGCTGGAGCACATTGATGTGCACGTCGAGATCCCGATGGCAAAGGTACCTCCTCACCCCCCTGCAATGCTCCACCTCTGTATTTATGGTAACAAAGGATGCAGTGCTTCCCTCCATCCTCCCATCCTCGCATCCTTCCCCTTCCATGGCCGGATGAGCTTTCCCTCATTCTATGTGAAGACCACCGAGAGAGCAGCGATGGAGCTCATTGATTCCCGCTTTTTATTGCGTGACCCCTCGCCTGTCCTCCATGTGCCCGATGCGAGCGCACATGGAAGAGCTCATTGGCGTGCCAACGAGGCGTGTGCGAACTGGGTTGACATGTTCCCTCCGGTGTTGCAATCTTGCAGGGCGTTGATAGCTTGAACGTAGCAGTGGCTGCAGCAATATCTCTGCATGCGGTTGCAACAGCGCCGTGCTCATCAGAGTAGTTTCCAAGCAACCGCGCAGTGTTCCGAGGTTGAGTAGTTCCAAGGAAACGCTACCACATCTGTGGGCAGCAGAGCTTGCTCCAGTACAGTGTGGCCTTCTGGGTCACGCAAGGTTTCTCTCACAAATGTGTATTATTTTAGTGAAAACAAAGGGTAAGTGTGTGTATGCTTATCCTTGCGACTCCTTTGGCACCCCGTAGCCACAGAAGACCCACGCCGGGTACAAAGGGTAAGTGTGTGTGTTGGTGTGTGGACGAGGCGGGTGGTGGATTGTGGTTGTATTGGTGGTGTGTTTTTTGCGGAAACTGCTGATTGAGGAACACATCAGCCGCGTTTGCCTTTGCGTCAGTTGCTTCAAGGAGAGGTAGGGGGTGGTGACAGCCGCCACTTGCTGTGTCTTCCCTCAATTTGTGTGTGGAGCGCCTCGTTACCCACATTTGGGTCCTGCTTCCCATCATTTTCCATGCTGGCAATACATTTGCAATGCGCATATAGCGAGCCACCAGAATACAATCTGTGACAAGGTGTTCGTACACCATGTTGTGTATCCAGCAGGCATTCATGTCTTTGGGGCATGCTGTCATCCATGTTCTTTTTTGTATCTCTTAATAGGATATGCAATAATCCTCTGTAGAGGATGCTCACTCTCCATCGCATCATATAACAAAATGGGAAATATATATCACGCAAACCTGGTAACATTTTTTAGGTTATTGGAAAGTCTGATTCTCGACGCATTGTAAACACGTATATTACTTCCACGACACTTTCTGTCAGCGTTAGTCTTCTATTGGTTAAGAGCGACCTATACGATAGATATGTTAACAAAATAACCAAGGTGAGCGTAGGGAACAATGGATGTGAGATGCGTGCCCTATGTACAATGTATACCACATCGGTACGTGTGTCTGTGTGTAAATAATGGTGGCATACATATGACACACAGCAGCGGGATGCATATGCACGACAGTAACTCCTTGTGATAGCCCGAGCATTCCTAGGGGATAATAACCTGTCCGCATGACTTCACCATTGGGAAAATGCCGATACATGTAACTGATATGTAGCACACGGATGCATTTCCTTTCCTGAGTGGCGTTAATTCACTTCCCAGCACAGACACAAAAAATCGAGATCGACGAGGAACATGTCGGCATCGCTTTAAGTTGACACGCTACACATTTCTTTGGCACACCGTGTCACTGGTGCACATGCTGTCCTTGGCCACCACTGGACCAACAGACATTCTATGTCCTATAGCTGTTTGGACTCTGACAACATCACAACTTGCATACGCAAGCATGCTGTGTTCTCACCTCGAAGCGAGGTGCTGGTGTTCTCAAGGAATCTGAATAACAATAGTAACATTACATCGATTTTCCAGTTCACACATTATCAAACACACGTGATATCGGGCACCCATATCTTGCCGAAGATATCTAGCTCAACAGATACAGTAGTTCAGCCAAGGCGTACATATTTTGACGCATTATTCACTATTCCATGCTAGCAAGTCTGTTCCGTGGCTCAGCCCAGACACCCACGTTATATCATGCATTGTACAGTAAAATGGTGGCATGTGTTATGGGCTTATTTGTCATGATTTAATGAAAAAGTAACATCCGCAAAGTTTGGGCACCCCTTTATTGCAAGTCTTCCTTGCGCTATTAAGAGTATATCTAGATTTAGACTCTGGAATCCATTTCCTCATCTTGTGTGCACGTCGTGGCAGGGTCCCTGCAAGAATATGATGATATTTCCTGTCAAGAAACCCAAGAACCCAATCACAATAAATGCCAATGTTGAGCGATGCTGAATAGATTGCTATAGAATTGAACGTCCTACGAGACGGGCAGTGTTCATCCATTTGCACACTGGAGCAAATTCACTGATCATGCAAATGGCGCCATGAGAGAGACCCATGCACCCAATCTAAATCATGTATAAAGCGCACTGCCGCCCTTACTCGCACTGAGAGATACGAGGAGCGCTGAAGGCCCAACCACCGCATTAAGGATAGCCCAATCTTGCCACACAACATTCACATGACCGCGATTCAAAGTTGAGACATGCAGTCGGTTGTGGAAACTCTCGATGACCGGTTGCCCAAACATTCCATTGCATCCTCGGATCTTGAATGGCCTCCGCCTCCAGTTGTCCTAAATATGGGAGTTAATCTGCCGAGCAAGACATGGACCTACCCAAAAGCAGCATGCGAAGCCGCTCATGCTGCACACCACAAGTGATGGGCACTCCAAGCAGGGTCGCATACGTGCCATTGCGAAAGCAGAAAATATCCTGGGAGAAAGTAAGTTATTGTACCTTATTCCTCTCGCACGTCAGATAGCAAACTGCTCCTTTTCATTCCTACACAGGCTCACTTCCATTCCAGCAAGACCGCAATATCAGATGCACCAGAGACCCGGGCATACCTTTCAGCTGAGGCACCCGCGCTAAAGCGGAGCGACACTTGAACTAAAGCACCCTGTGCGCGTCGCCCCTTTCTTCCGGAGGCTCAGCGCCTTGCCCACCAGCTTCGCAAAAGGCACATTCAGCCCTTCAGGTCCGTGGAACACCTGGTCCAGAGATTCATGCCCGCACAACACCGCCTTGCAGCTCTCAGCGCCGAGCTGTACCAAGGCTTGACTGTGGCGTGCAACCCTCAGCGCTGCGCTATACTAATGCCCAATTGTGCCCTGCACCTCTCAGTGCTGTGTTATACCAAGGCCCGACCATGCTCTGCAGCACCAGGGCCATTCTGTTCAAATTGGAGTGCAACAGAATTTTTGTGGTCTTAGACTTTCAGAATCCGTGACTCCTGCTGCAGTAGAGCCGAATGACACATGTAGCTCCGTGACACAAACAGGATGTACAAGTAGCCACGAAGCGACACGCCTGTTCAGCTCTGTTCCTTTTGCTCTTGCAAACAGGAACTTCACGGGTACCTACGGTACTCTGTGAGGCACACTGCAAATCCGATTTTGTAAGAATTTCTTCACCTGTTTCACCTGTAAACAGTAGAGTAGGTAGTGACTAGACCACTAGGTTGTACGACGGCGATCGAACGACGGCAGGAGATCTGACAGCGAAGTCGCGGGGACGGCGTTACGACTTCAAACGACGGCTTCACATCGGCTACGGCAGTACGATTGACTTCACTGTTACTCCTTTGAGGGAGAGAATGGCTGGAACTGCGAAGGGCAAGTCTACAGAGGATTTCCCTCCCCTCCCGGGGAAGCCAGACATCGGGCAGGCTTCCCCTTCCCCGGCAGCACCGTCCACTCAGGACGTGCTGATGCAACAAATTCTGATCATGCAGAAGCAGCAAGGGGAGCTGCTTGAGATGCAGAGGCAGCAGGCAGAGGAGCATCGCCTGCTGCGTGACGAGCTTCAACGACAAGCACAGATCAACGTGGAGTTGGAGGCGAAGGTGGCAGCGAAGCCTGGGACTTCTGACCCGGACACCGTAGCCAAGACCGCCGAGCAACTTCTGGAGAGAAGGAGGAAGCTGGAGTACGTGCCAGCAGCCTCAATCAACCCGTTCCCACCGCGGCCGGCTACGCTGACATCGAGGATGCCGCAGTTGTACGACCTGCACGGCAGCAAGACGTACGACGCTCTCTCCAAGAAGTCCAACTCTTCAATGAAGTACGAGTGCATGGTTCCGGCTCCAGCGCTGTCTTATTTGCACGACGTGGTGAACGAATGCAATGAGACGCTGGACGCGAACGAGGACTGCGGATTGTCGAAGAGCGAGTGGCAGAAACGTTTCCACGCAGTTACCAACTCGGTGCACGGCGTGTACGCGTTACTGTGCAACAGGTGGACGATGCTGGAACTGCGCGGGCAGCTGGAGCAGGAGCCTGGTTCTTCACAGCGGGGAGGATCGGACGCTCTACGTGCAAAGCTGCAGTTCGTGGTAGACAGAGTCTACCAGGCAGCAGACGGCGTGGTGGCAGATGAGGTGTTGCAGCAGTGGCTGAACGACTTCGACAAGAACCGCGGCAAGGCGATGCTGAGCCTGACGGCGAAGAACGCAGCGAACGCGGAAACGCGGGCGGTGAATCCACGGGACCAGCGCTGGAAGGACCGTAAGAAGTACGAGGAGAAGGACGGTAAGAAGCCTACCGAAAAAGGCGGCAAGGGCCGGGGCGGAAAGCCCGCGGCCGATGTGTGATGTGCGTGCCGCCACCCCGTCCAGCGCAACAGCCCTCTCCGGGCGCTGGGCGGGGAAAACTCACCGTGCAACAGCAGGTGAGACAGCGGAGGGGAGCATGGCGCGCGGCGGGCGCCAGTTCCGAGGTGATGCAATGGATTACTCACGGGGTGAAGTTGAGGTGGAAGCGCGGGCCTCCGCCTCCGTTCGACCACGGGGTGTCACCGAGGGATGCTACGCGGCAGCAGCAGGTGTGGCTGGACGCGGAGAAGGAGAGGTTGCTACAGAACGGTGCCTGGACGAGAGCGACGAGAAGATCTCATGTTCCTCGCGCTTTTTTAGTGCCGAAACCGGGTACGAACAAGTGGAGACTGGTGGTGGACTTCCGATGGCTGAACCAGTGGTGTGTGAAAAATCGCGTGAAGATGGAGACGCTGAAGAAACTAAGGAGACTGGCGAAGCCGGGCGACTGGTGCTTCAGCTTCGACCTCCAGGACGGTTTTCATGCGCTGGGGATCCACCCGGACTTTCAACGATTCATGCAGTTCGACCTGCAAGGGGACCTGCTTCAATGTTCAGCGATGCCGTTCGGATGGAGCGACGCTCCGAGGGTGTTCTGCAAGTTCGTACGCGTGATGGTGGAAGCTCTACGCTCTCCACAGGCAGCGGAAGATCGCAGAGAAATCAAGAGGCTGCGGGACGGTTCCGCAGTACGACAGCGATGGTCAGTCCGTCGCAGGACCGGTGGTGCTGGCGGGGACGCGGACCGTCACAGCGGAATGCGAGTACTACCGTACATGGACGATTTTCTGGTGCTGGTCGACTCTCAGCGAGAAGGCTTTCTGCGTCGAGAAAAAGTTCAACTGGTGCTTCATCGACTTGGGCCTACGGCGGAACGAGAAGAAGGGCCAATGGGAGCCTACGCAGGTGGTGGAGCACCTCGGGATGGAGGTGGACCTGAAGCTGGGACAATTCCGTGTAACACAACGACGGGTACACAAGATCCACACCAAGGCGAAGGAGATCCTGTGCGACGCAGCGAGAAATCGGAGGTGGATTCCTGCCAGGAGACTGGCTTCCTTCACGGGACTCTGCCAATCCGTGTACTTGGCAGTACCAGCGGCGCGGCTCTACCTACGGGAGCTCTACTTCGTGCTGGCAGAGAACGCAGCTGGGGAGCAAAGGTAAAAATCTCGCGTGCAGCTCGGGGGGACTTAGAATGGTGGTCCAGGCTGCCTGTGATGAGCAGGTGGAACGGGCGCAAGATCTGGAGATCCCCGACGAGAGCGAAGGTGCACACGGACTCTTCGATGACAGCCTGGGGAGGAGTGCTGAACCTGAAGTTCCCCGCGCGAGGTTTCTGGCCAGACGAGATGCGCAGCTGGCACATCACACACCTGGAGCTGGAGGCCGTGTACAAGACCGTACAGGCGTTCCTGCAGGAGCTGGAGGGCAAGGTCGTACGGCTCTACTGCGACAACCAGGCGGTGGTGGCAATGCTTTCGCACTTCACCTCCAGAAACCCGGACCTGATGAGGAGAATGAGGAGACTCTGGCTGCTACTGGATCTGCACGACATCGAGTTGCAGGCTCGGTACATCCGCAGCGAGGCCAACGTGTGGGCCGACAACCTTTCGCGTTGCGAGGATTTGGACGACTGGCGGCTGAATCGGGACTGGTTCGTGTGGGCCAACAAGCAGTGGGGGCCCTACACAGTCGACCGGTTCGCTTCCGAGATCTCCGCGCAGCTTCCTCGGTACTACGCTGCGTGGAAGGACCCGAAGTGCGAAGGTGTGGACTCTCTGACGTACGACTGGCGGGGGGAAAACAATTGGGTGAACCCCCCGTGGGCGCTGCTGGACGAGGTGGCGCACAAGCTGCGGGAGGAGGGGGCCGTTGCTACGGTAGTGGCTCCGTACTGGCCGGGACAGTCCTGGTTCAGGGAGCTGGAGGCCTTGGCCACCGAGGTGGTGATCATGCCGCGGCGCAGGGACCTGTTCACTCCGAGCAGGCTGGGAGGGTCCGAGCTGCTCGGGCCCTCAAAGCGGGACGCTGTGATGTTCTTCATCGAGGCGCGCCCGTGAGTTACTACGCTGCTGAAGTACGAAGGAGCTCTGCTACGAGTACGACAGCGAGCAAGGTGACCGTGGGCACGAAAATCGAGGTGTTCTGGAAGGACGATGACTGCTTCTACCCGGTTGTGGTGAAGGAGTTCGACGAGGACGGGAAGGCGCACGTGCTGTACGACGACGGCGACGAGGAGACGCTGGACTTGTCCGAGGAGAACTTCAAAATCATCAACAGCACGGACGAGGCAACGGACGCGGACGGCGAGAACACCGAGCGGATCAGCGGAGGCGACTACGAAGAGTACAAGCGCGGTGGTGTTGTACAAAACTTCCTCACGCGCTCACTCTGTGAGCGGTGGAGGGGTGAGTTGGGCCTTCCCGGCTCACGGAACTGGCAGTGACGATGCAGAGAAAGGCACTGCTGGACACGACGATGGGCAACTACGGACCGAAGGAGCGGCGCTTCATTTTATTTTGTGAGCAGCACCAACGGCCGTGGCTGCCAGCATCGGAGGCGACAGTGTTGCTGTACATCGCCTCTCTGTTGAAGGACGGGGGCATCAAGTCGGCCTCCTTGCAGCCGTACCTGTCTGCCATCAACAACTACCACGAGGACCTACGTTTTCCTGGACCAGCGAAGGGGCGTTCTGTGACCCGAGCTGTGAAGGGGATGGCGACCATCCAGGCGGAGTTGGCGGTGCAGGAGGAGAACATCGAGACCCAGCGGACGTGGCTGCCAACGGCACACGTACGACGTGTGCACGAAGCAGCGATGAGTTTGACTCCGAGATCGCCTGAGGAGCTGCGGCTACTGCGAGCCTTCGCCTACGTGGTTGTTGCCTTCGTGACCTTCGGCAGACCGGACACGGGGACCTCGTTGTCACGGCAGCACGTTCATTGTGGCGACAGTGAGTTCTCAGTGGTGCTGCTAAAGGAGAAAGGACGGCGGCATCAACTGGTGAAGAGACGCCTGTGCATCCCTTGGAAGGGGGTGGCTCTGTTGAAGGAGCTGATCGAGCACTGGGAGTTCCACCGTGACACGGCTTGGAACAGTTCTGAGAAGACTCAACCTGACGCCTACTGGCTGCTACCCGAGGACCCGAAGAACTTCAAGGCTTCAGTGGCAAATGACTGGATTGGTCTGGCTCTCAGCGAGCTGGACTGCAGACCTCCGGAAGGAGGTCACTTTTCTGCACACAGCACCCGGAAGGGTGCCACGACGTGTGCTCGAGATGTGGGTGTTGCAATGGAGAAAGTGTGCTTCCTTGGAGGCTGGGCACAGTTCTCTTCGGCAGTGCAGCACTACATCGACCCGACAGCTCTGAGGGACACAGACATGGACTACTACTTCGCTTGGTTAACATGGTCACAGTGACAAAGATCAGATTTCTTTTGTGTGCCTCACAGTTTCATCTTTGGTTTCATGGCAAATGAGGATTCGAGCAAAAGAGAAATGATCAAATTGGATTGCAACAGAATTTTTGTGGTTTCAGACTTTCAGAATCCGTGACTCCTGCTGCAGTAGAGCCGAATGACACAAACATTGCAATAGCTCCGTGACACAAACAGGATGTACAAGTAGCCACGAAGCGACACGCCTGTTCAGCTCTGTTCCTTTTGCTCTTCCCACCGCTCCCGACCCAGAGGACTCTTTCCTTTTGGTGACGTGCACAGACAGTCTGGACATCTCATCAAAAACTTGAATTTAGAAAGCATTTAAAAGCACAAAATGCATTTTAAACACTTTACAAAATCATTTTAATGAAATGTATTGCATTTGCCATAAATAATCCTCATTTATGGCAAATGAGGATTCGAGCAAAAGAGAAATATACCAAGTCTCGACTGTGCCCTGCAGCACCAGGGTCATTCTATACCATGGCCCGACTGTGCTCAGCAGCAGCAGGGTCATTCTATACCAGGGCTCGACCGTGCTCAGCAGCACCAGGGTCATTCTATACCAGGGCTCGACCGTGCCCTGCAGCACCAGGGTCAATCTATACCATGGCCCGACCGTGCTCAGCAGCACCAGGGTCATTCTATACCATGGTCCGACCGTGCCTTTCAGCTCTCAGGGCCGCGTCATTTCAAAGCCTGACTGCGCATCGCCCCTCTTGGTGCCATGGCGCATCCAAGCCGAGCAGTGCGGAAGGCACGGTGAAACGACCGCCGCGTTAGCTGCAAATATACCACACGTCATCGATGTCACAATGACGAATTGAAAAATGTCCGAATCAGATTCAGAAAGGCAGATGGCTTTGCAGGAACACTTTCACGATGTGCCTGTACCTACTTACTACCTCAACGGCCGAATAAGAGTGTATATGCGCCTCTGCTCATGCAATACGCCATTGCGCAACAGCAGGACGCATGCATGCCTCTGCTCATCTAGCACGTGAGGAGCGCCGCTCAAATCAGGAACACGGCATTGGTTAGCAAATCTGGACAAACAACGCACCAATAAGAGTGTATGCGCGCCTGCACTTTCTGAATAGGGGTGCAATGAGGGCGCATGCGTGGCCGTACTTTCTTAACAGGGCAGGAACAGCAGGAGAGTAGGGAGTATACGTGGCTGTGCTCATCAGCAGGAGGAAGCCATACGGGAAGTGCAAGGAGGGCGCAGTGAGGCCACTAAGGGGTGGTGGAGGGATGTGCCCACCGACATAAGTTCAAAAAGCTCGGAGCAGCGCAGTAGCTCCTTGCGGTGTAGCAGGATAACCGCCAGCAAGGCGTATAAAAGAAACGGGCACTGTGGCAGCTCCCCGCCACACTGCCGCACCTCCGCCATGGCGATGTCCCATAGTACCAACACCTGCCATGCAATCCCGGAGCGACATCATCAACGCCCCTCTTCCGAGGTGGCGTCATCGTCTCATGGAGACCCCTTGTTTGGCTCACACGCGCTCGGGCTCCCGCCATCTCCAGAGGGATTCTAAACCCTCCGATTCACTGATTGCACTCTCCATCCAGTGGCCATCACGGAAATCCACGAGACGGACCCTGCCGCTTCCATCGTGGCGAAGAGCCGCCTGCCGCTTCCCTCGTGGCGAAGAGCCGCCTTCCGCTTCCATCGCGGCGAAGAGCCGCCTGCCGCGTCCATCGTGGCGAAGAGCCGCCTTCCGCTTCCATCGCGGCGAAGAGCGCCTGCCGCGTCCATCGTGGCGAAGAGCCGCCTTCCGCTTCCATCGCGGCGAAGAGCCGTCTGCCGCTTCCATTGTGGCGTTTGAGAACGGAGTGGCTGCGAATCTCGAGCAATGCAGGCCCTCCAATGCATGCTTCCGCGGAGTACATCCGCTTCCATAAATCTCTTTAGGCGCGCAAGAAGAGCTGCGCACCTGGGGGGAGGCGCAAGAAGAGCTGCGCACCTGGGGAGGCGCGCAGAAGAGCTGCGCACCTGGGATGGGGGGAAGGAGCGCAAGAAGAGCAGGAGCAGGGGCTTGTGCATGAAGTAGCACTGCGAGGCGTCGATCTGCAGGAGCCCGACACGCCCCGAGGTGGCCTCAGATGTGATGGTGCGAGGGGCTAGAGGAAGCATGGCCCGGACCCCACATAAAGCCGCCAGGGACTGAGTGCCACTCATTTCTCCCCGCGTTGGCAATGCTTGGCGTCCAGAATGCTGGCAGCAGGCGCTGTTGATCACAACCGATCATCACCTCCGCTTCCAACACGTTGGGAGTCAGCATGGCCAGGAGTAGCTGTGATAGCTAGTTCTGGGTGAAGACGCTGGGGGTGGGGGCCAATCATGTTGACAGTGATATCGAGATGAAGGGAGCAGTGGGGGGCGTGTTGGTGCGTGCAAAGCTCCAGGGGTGTGGGGTTGGTGAGGCTTGCTTAGCTCTAGGGCCGTGGGATTAATGTTGCTTGCAGAGCTCCAGAGATATGCGATTGGATTGCATGGGTTGCCTATCGGAGCGACGCGGGTTGCACTGCGCGACACCTAGCTGCAGCAGGTCTACATTCACCATCGGCCTGGGGTGGGGGACGGCCGCACCTTGTGCAGATGATGATGCAACTTAGGGTCCACCTCGCTCACCAGCTCCCCAAGGTGCGATAGGCGCTCCTCCACCCCAGATCTGCCCCCCTCCCTTCCAGATCCCCCCCTCAAATCTTCCGAGGGATGCACCTTTCAAACCTAAGGCCCTTCTTGTTGATCTCTTCCTGCATTGTTTCGGTCCACTGTTTGCGCCTTCCTCCCTGCCTCTCCCCTTGCCCTGATGAAGGAATCCATGTGCCAGGGAAGGGGGGCAGCTGGATTGCATTGAGCACTTTGCCCAGAGAATTGCGCGAGGAGGGGGGCAGCTGGATTGCATTGAGCACTTTGCCCAGTGAATTGCGCGGAGGAGGGGGGGGGCAGCTGGATTGCAATGAGCACTTTGCCCAAAGCCAGAAGCGGCAGGCTCACCCATCCCGGCGGAAGTTGTCGCGGGCGAAGAGGTGCATAAACATTGAGAAATAGACAAACGCCTCCTGGTCATGTGCCCCAGTCGCCACCGTGGAAACTTGTCCATCAAAGTCCAAAAGTTCAGCATCTGTCGCGGATGTGTGGCCAGGTTTTGCCTCTGCCAGCTTTCATGTGAGTGAATTGAGCTTATATTGTTGTTTGCCTCCACACAGTTCCACCAGCCGCTGATCAAACGGTCCTCGAACGGTTCGGACCCACAGCAGGCACTCGGATTGGGCAGCGGGCAGGGAGCTCATGGCGTGGGTGAACGCCCGATCGCTTACCGGATCTTTGGGGAAGTGCTGCAGAAA
This sequence comes from Cymbomonas tetramitiformis, assembly GCA_001247695.2. NCBI lineage: Eukaryota > Viridiplantae > Chlorophyta > Pyramimonadophyceae > Pyramimonadales > Pyramimonadaceae > Cymbomonas > Cymbomonas tetramitiformis. The sequence goes on from LGRX02034563.1 coordinate 17,220, forward strand.
CGGAGCTACCAGATCAGCCATGCCCTGGGGGTGGGGGGTGCATCCCCGCCAGCTCTACATCAGCGGCGCCTTGGAGGAGGCGCGCCCAACCCATTGATGCTTCAGAACTGCCAAGATCAAGGCCGCCGCTAGGACAATGGTTCCAGTGCCATGAGGCATACAACACGAGGGCCACGAAGCAATAGAGTTGGTGTGAAAGGGTGTTACAATAGGAGCAGAGAAGCGGCGCAGTCCCTGACAAAGAAGCAATAAAGTTGGTGTGAAAGGGTGTTACAATAGAGCAGAGAAGCGGCGCAGTCCCTGACAAAGAAGCAATAAAGTTGGTGTGAAAGGGTGTTACAATAGAAGCAGAGAAGCGGCGCAGTCCCTGACAAAGAAGCAATAAAGTTGGTGTGAAAGGGTGTTACAATAGCACCGGAGAAGCGGCGCACTCCCCGATAAAGAAGCAATCAGTGGACAGTCACAGCTCACGACGCCTCCAAGCCCTCTCGTTGCGGTATATGGAGTATTGGATAGCTACGCCTATGCAGCATTATGCCTTTAGCCTTCGAGGAGGAAGAACCTAAGCAGCCTCTGTCGGACTTCGCAATCTCAGTTTTGGACTTGCCACAAAGCAAGACATCCCCACATCATTTCCAGGACCGCGCCACCTGTCACCTCAGCATCAGGCGATCGGCATCCAGGGAGGCCAGGGAGGGTCACCACCTGGCAGTAACCGATCTCAGGGTCGTCTAACGCATACGCCTCCATGATTGCCTTAAGCCGCCTCTGTGGCATGACACATACGTGAGCATCCCCACCCGCCCGGACGCTGAGTCGAGCGCCTGCGAGGAGCCACGTGGATTTGTCCATCACGGTGGCCTCGCACGGCGCCCTTGAATACGCTCGTTAGCGGTACCTAACTGGCTTGGTGCGGGCCATTGAGGCATTGGCACAGGCACGGGGACCCGGCGCGTGTATGCGGTGCACAGAGTGCACACGGAAGGTGAATGCAGCTTTCGCCTCTCACCAAACGAAGCGGACCCCTGCAAATGCCATCAAAACAGGCTGGCGGAAGCGCTCAACGTCCATCACTCCTCGCAGCCGACCGTGATGACCGTGCGCCCCCTCCTTCGAAGAGCTCGCCGACGTGGCGTGGCAACGCCGTCCCGGATTATGCTCTAGATGCAAGCAGCGACGCGCACCTCGAACGTGGGTTGGTCGGGCTTGGATCCATCCAACGGTTGAAGCGCGCGAGTCCTCGGGGCATCCAGGGCAATTATACTGACAGCCTCACTGCACACCTCTCACAGAAGCCCACGTGTCAGGCGGCCTCCTAGCATAATCACACCCTCTCAGAGCCTCCCATGGAACCATGTTGAGCGTGCTGAAAATCATGCAGAGCAATTGTGCAAATAGCCTCCCCTGGACCTCTTGCCCCTTACACATCCTCACATTGAAGTCCTCTTTGCAACACCTTGAGTTCCTCGTCCCAACCCCTATTTCACCTCACCTTGGAGGGCCTTGTCCCTCACACCAACTTTCGGAGCCAAGCCTCGTGCCCCTGTACTGACCGCTGGTATCCGATGCCTCGGAAAGACAGTGCGGACCGCCTCATAAGTTTGATGAACATGCTGCGATGGCGACGGAGGGAAACTTACGAATAAGTACGAAGTGCAGCTCGGAGGCAGCACGCAAACGAAACGAAGTGGGCAAGAGATGCCAAACAATGCAAGAGCTCACACTTGGTAGCTTGTTACGTCACACATAATAAGGAGGAAAGAAGAAGCTCGTTGAAAAGATGAGAAGACTGTGCACGCACTGGAACTCTATAAGTTCTTTTGAGGGCGTTGAGGATGATGCCACGGTGTCACTTGCAGAGTTTGCTTTGGAGGATTTGTCAGGGGTCGATGACTCAGCCTGGCGCACATATCAAGAGTTGGTAAAGGATCAGAGAAGGTAAAAAATGGCGAGATGAAAACACTGATCATTCATGTACGAGTCAAAAGCTGCAAGTCAGAATTGACGCGGTGTAAGAGAGAACACCGCGCTCAGGGAAAATCATTTCAGCCGCAGAATGTGTATTCCAGGCGCCGCCAAAGGTGAGAGATTTTGCAAAACACCTCGCCGCACACCCCACACCCTACACCAACGCAAATACCTCACACACCCCATGCCCGCCGCCAACGCAAACACCTCGACGCACACCCCAAACCCCGCCACCCACGCAAACACCTCGCCGCACACCCCCGAGTCCTGCCACCAACGCAAACACCTCGACGCACACCCCACACCCTACACCAACGCAAATACCACGCCACACACCCCATGCCCCGCCGCCAACGCAAACACCTCGACGCACCCCACACCCCGCCACCCACGCAAACACCTCGCCGCACACCCCCCGAGTCCTGCCACCAACGCAAACACCTCGACGCACACCCCACACCCCGCCACCGATGCAAATACATCGCCACATACCCCATGCCCCACTACCAACGTAAACATCTAAACCTACCCTTAATATCCATAAGATAATCGTAGGGCTTTACATGCATTGCGGCGCAATGAGCCCGCAGGTTGTCAAATTGAGCCTGGTAGTCTTTGCGAGCCTCCTGCCAGGATAGACCATACCGAATGTTAGTTTGGCGCCTGCGGCACGAGTGAGACCATACTGATAATAAGACGCAACACACGACAGAAATAGTCCACGGTGCTGGAAAAAGGGGCGGAACTTCGAAAGGAATATGACCAGCAAGGTGTGATCCAGACTCGTGCACGCGGGTACGTGTGTCGCTTACTGTAAGTATAATTCGGCTTCACACAGGATTCTCATTGTGACTTTTCGAAGTATTGGTTGTGCAAAAACACGTGCGAGTTTAGCAGCTAGCAAAGAGATCGGAAATGTTGGGTTTCACCTCACACTTTTGCGGACTCCCATCAACTGCAGTCGGAAAGCCTAACAGGAGCGGCCATAAAGACGTACGTAGCCTGCAATCCATACCCTGCACACGAAAAAATACCACGCACATTCAGAACACTAGCTCTACAGTTTCTATCAAGACAGCAGCCGAATCGTCTCGTCAGCATTCCACAACTTGAAACGAACGGAAACTACGAAGAGCAACGGTGTACCATCAAAAATATGTGGACATATTGCAGATAAGTGGGCTCAATTTACTACCGGTTCTATATATCGCTTTGTGAGTGAATTATGATATCTACACATACAGGCTTCGTTGGTATTCGTGGCCTTCACCTCTTCCATATTTCGAAGGGGAAATTCAGATGCTCTTACCCCCTGTATGATACGACCGGCCAACAAATCAAGGTCAAGGGGCAAACGGCTCTTCATATTCTCCCATTCTTCGCAGCTCAGGGGCGAGAGCTGCCGTTTTCGTGCTATTCTGCATGAACCAGGAAGTCGTTAGAATATGCTGTGGCATCACAAATTTGCAGTGAAGTTTAGGTGTTCAAATTCACGAGATTGCGCGCGAGAGACCGAATTTGAAAAAAGAAGAGTGCACAAACTTAAGATATCTGGACCTGAACGCAAGGACTGCAGTTCCAGCTACCACTCCTGCGCCAACCAATAAGGCAGTACTTCGTTTGGAAAAGGTTGAACCCAGCTTCATACTCTGCGTGCAGACCTGAAAACGGTCTCAGCACGTCCTCTTCTACATAAAAGGCCAATACACAGCCGTTTTTTCCAACAAATATGTTCATTTGAATAACGAGTACTCACCAGTATGCTCCGCTGACTACCTAAAGACGCTGCTGACTACCTGACGCCTAACACCTCTGGACCCCAGTGAGAGACTTTTTATGGGAGCAAGCGCGAATGTTTTGGGCGTCACTAAAACGGAGTTCAATGTCTTCCAGATTTGTATAATATTGCCAAATTTTTTCAACACATTCCCCAGTGCGTTTTCCCTCTTAGTGTAACGGAGTCCAAATGAAATTCATGCGATGGGTAAATTCTAAATACCGTCACCTACTTCATCGATAGAACGGCGTGTTCCGAGCCATATGAGTCTATATAGCCATATGAGTCACTCCTGAGTGCGAAGAGGAAGTTACTCTCCACTGTGATTTTGTCCCTCGGGTCTCTCTGACCCGTCAGATAACCTTCAATTATCTGACTTACTTCTAACAAACACTTCACGAAAAGGATAGCAAACACCACGCAAAAAAAACATTTACATCACAATCAGCAATTTCAGCATCATCTTCATCATGATCGATGATGATCAACATATATATTACTCCCAATAAGGCTGAATCGTGAACGGTAGAGCTGCACAACTTAAACTGGTCCGTTTATTTTTAACAGTGACAATTTTCCGAATCCGACAGTCCATGTACGATTCCAGAGATCAAAATACGATGCATTCCTTTGGCGCTCCCCAGGAATCTCTTCGGACCTTCCGATGTTCCCGATCTAAGAACATTGGACGGCTCAACTTTAGTTGGGCACCCCTAACGGTCACAATCTCGTGAACACATCTAGCATCATCATTGATCATACAGTATAAAGGGTAATTTCGATTTTCTACTGTGTAGTGTGTGTCACTACTGTGTCACTGTACTGTCTTCGCGATCGGATGCCGAATTCAATTGCCGATGGATGGCGATGCTCATGCTGATTTGCCATTGCCGACATGCCGAGCGGATTTGGGATTTCAGGTTTCAGAAAAAAAATCTTCAGCTCTCGCAAATTTCTTTCGTCATGTTTGAAACCTCAACCAACGCAAGTCCAACGCAGGTGTTAGTGTAACAAGCCGTTTGCAATGCGGATAAAAACATGTCGATGAGCTTCAGCTTACCACACGACAGAACGAGAAAGCAAACCCAGTAGATTGACGTCATCGCCATATGCGTCTGCGCTAGCTGCAAACAAAAGTGTGCGCTACGGTGTGACTCTCTAAATAATGAACCTGGATAGTCACCTGGAGGTGCGATAAACGCATAGAAAATCCATCTACGAGGTGCTTCTGCAGGAGCCCTGATACGCCAGACCCGAGTTGGGGCGGTTGCCTATGTTTATCCTTGCGCAAACGAGACCAAGGTAAAGTGCAGTCAACTGCTGCAGGTACACATCGGTTGCCCTCGCGATGGTAAACCCTCAGCCAGAAGAAATTGGACGTTTAGAGGTGGTAAAGAATGCTCGCAAGGCGTTGTTCAAACAGCCAGTGGAGCTCACTGCGTTCACGAAACACCGACATGGTACTTCTTACGATCGACGCGGCTTGCGCCCTTGTGTTCTACCTCCTCTTCCGATAGATTTGAACGAAGGTAACCACAAGCTTGAGTGCACGCTCTGACGTATCGTACTGTCTCCATGTGTTACGAGCTGCTTAGGGACTGCCGTTTCACTCCGGGAACCAGGTTTCTCTCGATTTCGAGATCGAGACCGAGGGGATGCATACCCTGCTCCTCTTGAGCCTATCGTTCAAGGCCTGTTGCTTGAAGAAAAGATCGAAGAGCTAAGTAAAGCAAACTTTGTTTCTTGGAGGTAAACCCCACTCTTCTGACTTCTGCTAGGCGCGCCAAACCAAAGCAAGCTCGCGGCCCTTCCCGTGTGGGCTCGAAGCAGCGCAAGATCGACGCTCCGCCAATTTCTCCTCCCAATTTACTTCTTTTCACTAGTTCAGCAGATATGTGTCAAAGATTTAAATTCTTCGGAAAAGAAGCTTCAGACGACGAACCGTGCGAGGCCAGGGGAGACGGTAGAGCAAAACAGTACTTCACAACGTGCCTTGTCCAAGCACTAATTTCTGTGCAGCTGGGCCTGCCAGGGGAAATATCGCGAAACTCTTATGCACGCCCTGGAATCAAAGAGACCCTTGGCACATAGAAGCCGAGTACATAAATGGCACATTTTTCTTGAACGTGAAGGTGAGCTGCATCCAAAGCTATTCGTAGTGCTGGCCACCTGAAGGTGAAACAAGCTCTGCTAGTGTGCTTTAACAACGCGCGCGGCAGTTGTGTGTGGACTTAAAGCTGGATACCTTAACGTACGAGTTTGTGTCGACTCAACTACATATTTTACATATTAAAGCTGGATACCTTAACGTACGAGTTTGTGTAGACTCATCTACATATTTACATATTAAAATTGGATACCTTAACGTACGAGTTTGTGTAGAGTCCTCTACATATTTTCGCCCTTCCTCCTATTAGTTTTGTTCCTCGGACTTTCCAAACTTAGACGCGGTGTTTGCGAGCCGCTGTAAGCAGTTGGCTCGCCTTAGGACCCTTCAATTCTTTCAAGAGTTATCTCCGACTTGAGATTTTGGGAATGAATCCTTAAGAAATCTGTCACCATCATCTTCCAACTCCACCTCTGCAACGTCCTCCTTGCCTGCTTTGATCGAGCCTTTGGTGGTCTCGAGTGTGAGCAGGAGCCCCCATCGAATCTTGCCAAAGAAGCCACTCGAGATGAACGCATGCACCGCATGTGCTTCTGGGGCTTTTCATTCGAGGAGAAGTTGTGCGCTGCAGGAGGTGCGGAAAATATCGGTGTTGTGCAGATGGCTGCTATCCAACAGCTGATAATCCCGGGAAATGTCGCCGTTCCTAGCTGGCATCCTTTGTACGATGAAGTTAAAGCGCAAAAGCTGCCAGTCAAGGGCTGTTGACCCCGGAAAATATGTCGGCTCCTAGTTGGCATCTTCATCTTTATTTGAATTCTCACCCTGATTAAATGGAACAGCCCAACCTGTTTTGCACGTCGAGGAGTGTAGGCGGAGAAGTGATGAATGGGATGAGATTCTGGCTTGGGACTGCAAGCAGAGGAAGGCCCCATAGATGCATGCGACGGGTATATCTCAGTGGTAAAGACACAAGTATGTTCCTGACTGCCCCGCTTGGCTCCTTGTATCTTGCTCCTGAATGTGTGCAACCCACCCCCCCATTTATCTGCTGTGGCCGGCGTGTGCTGCAGGGCCTGCTGAATGTGTGTAACCCAATGTGCTGTGGCCGAGTGTGCGCTGCAGGGCCTGCTGATGTGTGCAACCCACCCCCATAGCTGCTGAGGCCGAGCAGTGCTGAAGGGCCTGCTGAATGTGTGCAACCCACCCCCATTATCTGCCGTGGCCGAGTGTGCGCTACAGGGCCTGCTGAATGTGTGCAACCCACCCCACATTTATGTGTTGTGCGGCGTGCGCTGCAGGGGCTCTGGAATGTGTGCAACCCACCCCCAATTATCTGTTGTGGCCGAGCGTGCGCTGCAGGGCCGCCAATGTGTGCAACCCCCAATTATGCTGTGGCGGCGTGCTGCAGGGCCTGCTGAATGTGTGCAACCTACCCGTGCCTTGGGGCGTTTTCACCTGCCTGGGGACTGGTGATCAACAGCCACGTTGTGGGGTACTGGTATCTTGTTGTTAACGGGGACAGCCACTGGGGTGCTTTGGATGATGGGATGTGGTTGTCCCTGCGGTACCTTTCTGGCGGGTACTGCCTCTTTGAGAGCGTCGGGGAATCGTCTGCGGCTCGCTCTTTGGGAGTGTCTTGGATCGTCTGACGCTTGCTCCCTCTCCGTGTCCAGTGCTTCATAGTTATTACACGTGCCGGGGGACTCGTGTTCTTTGACCCAGATGTGAGGGACTGGCACGTCGCTGTGAACGGGGACGGCCGCTGGGTGGAAGTGGGATTTGGGAGGCGGTGGTCCCTGTGGTGCCATTCTGACGGGCACTGCCTCTTGGAGAGCTCGGTGGATTCGTCTGCCTTTGCTGCAGGGAGAGGCAGAGGGTGGTGAAGTCCACGTTCTGTGTTCTCTCTTGATTTTCATGGGGAGCACTTAGGTGCCCGCATGTTTTCAATTTTTACCATGGGGTGTCCATGCCGTGTGGTGTGACTACATTCATGGCATAACAATGGACCAACGGGTCCCATCCATCGACCGTGAGCCACTGGGGGGCATGCCAGCAGGGTCCGCTTACTCCGTAACCCAAAGATCAACAATTGTTGGGCGATGATCGGTCACATCGTATCATCGTTCCATGCTGCTTTGCATCTGGGTTGGGAATATGTATGAGTTGGTGGTATCTTGTCACGGCCCCGCCCTGCTCCTGATTTGCTTCTCACATCCACTGGGATGATAGTGAGCTGGCTTTTGTCGGCTGATCTCATGCCATTCAGTGTGCATCCCAACCCCCCATTTATCTGTTGTTGCCGAGCGCGTGCTGAGGGGCCTGCCACATGTGGCGACCCTCTCTACCTTCCCTCCCTCTGGTGTGGCCGAACACACGCTGCAAGACCTAGCCCCTGTGATTGTGAAGCTAGGCATGCATACACAACTATCATATTCATATCTTGACGTCTGGAAGAGGAGGAGCCATCCGCGAAAACAAAAGTTGAATCTCTTCAGCGCTCATATGTTTGTGTCCCAATCTGGCGTTGTCTGTGAGTTCACCAAAAATTGCAACTTCACTAGAGCGGTACTTTATCTCCAAAAGCACATGGCCAATCTTAGAATTGTTATAGAAGTGCGTCTCGAAAATATATTCGGATGAAGCACCATATATTTTCATCCGAATATATTTTGAGCGCACTTCTATAACAATTCTAAGATTGGCCATTGCTTTTGGAGATAAAGTACCGGTCTAATGAGGACGCAAATTTTGGTGAACTCACAGACAGCGCCGGATTAGGACACAAACATATGAGCGCTGAAGAGATTCAACTGTTGTTTTCGCGGATGGCTCCTCCTCCTCCAGACGTCAAGGTATGAATATGATAGTTGTGTATGCATGCCTAACGTCACAGTCGTAGGGCGTCGGTGCTCGTCATCATTTAGCTACCTATTGACTTTCAGCGTGGACTGCCCTTGCATGGTTGAACAGCTTGGGTCCTTAATATGAAGCCGGAGGTGCACCCTGCGACATCCAGTTTACTGCAGCATGCGATTACGACTTTTCAGCAACGTCTGTGATTGTTGTCTCAAATATCTATGGAGTTGGTGTGTGGTCACTATGCAGGTTGGGGAGCACCATCTCGTGATTGGAGGAGAAGTGGATTGTGCAGAAGCTCTTAGGTGCTTTCCAGACTTGCACATTCTCCATGCCGGATCCAGGGCCGTGCCTCGCCGGCGCACACGCATTCTTCATGTTTGGTTGCATGAGATCGCAAGTGCGTAGCATCGATTTCAGGAGTATGGAAGGATGTTGTAGGACGCCTTGGTGAAGGTTGCTGGTCATATCTGAGCGCCCAGGGAGGGCACTCGTGCGATTGTGTGGACAGGGGTGGAAAGTTAGGGCATTACATGGAGTTGAAGACCACGAGGCTGATGGACACTGCGCCACAGGTCAGTAGGAGCTCCCGGAGGTAGAGGGGGTGGAGGAAGGGGGCATTTTGTCCGCACATGTTGCGCCCTCTCCTTGTTTTGTGTGTTGCGGGCCATAGGTGAGAATCGCTGCTTTCTTGAGGCTCCGGTGCACTTTCTCAATAAGTTATGTTGTTAGAAGCGACATGCCCCGGGTGATCTCCCGCGCACACTATTGACATTATTTCCGGTTAGCTGCTGGTGGGTGGCGCATTCTGGCCTCGCGCAGTGCTCTCGATGCTGGTCTAATCACCGACGTTGATCATGCAGCTTGACCAGGAGAAGCTGGTCAAGTAAATTGCAAGGATTTTGTAAGGAGGCCGGGGGAGGGGGGGATGCAGTCCAGATATCGTGCGGTGAGAGGGACGGGGAGAGAGATGGGGGGATGCAGGATGTGTGGGTCGAGTGATACAGATCCGATAAGCTAATGAAGTCGTTGGCAATGGACCGGGGTGTTGGGGAGGGGTAGGGAGATACGAGAAGTACAGATCGTTCCACGAGAGGGGGAGACGAAGCGGCAATGTTGATTGAGTGGTGGGCAACACGGCGAGGTGGGGGGGAGGTGCGAGGCGAGCAGATCATGCGATTCGAGCGAGATAAGCTGATCAAGTGGTGGGCGCAATCGTTTCCGGTCGGAGTGCTCAAGATCCTGGTGGGCTTCCGTGACGACCACGGACAGGTCAAGAAGGTTCAGGTGGGCTTTTGCATGCCGCGGTGACCACAGGCCCCGTCCGATTTGCACTGCTTAGGAAAACAGTACTCTCATGCAGTGTTAAACAATGTTGGCTCAAAATGACAAATTATGACAAATGATTATAGTATGACAGTATGACAGTACTGTCAGAGTATAGTATTGAGTGTATATGTAGACAGAGCAATGATGACAAGCAGACTGCAGCAGAGTCAGCAGATCAATTCAAAATGTAAATAGTATCTGGTTACAGAACACAAGAGTACTAGTTCGAGTACAAGAGCTATGACTGAGTAACAGTAAGCTGAGGGCGGGAACACAACTGAGTGATAAAAGCATTGTGTGTAACTCAAAACACTTCTATCAGATTTAATATGATTCAACTGTGTGTGTGTGTGAGTTCGTACACATTCTACTAGTTATATGCCTGAGTATATAGAAGTAGAATTTGATTATCCTAGGTTATGGGCCTTATATGGATCTGAGGTAGTGTAGGTTACAGTCGTCATGGCTGACGCGGGGGTGTCAGAACGAAAGTATCCTACACGGGAATCTCAACTTCAGGAATTGGTAGAGCAACAGGCTGCTTTTATGAGAAGTATGGCAGAGACAATTAAGGTCTTGAGTGCTGAGAAGAAAGAGCCTGTGAAATCAATAGATCATAAAGAAACTGAGTCGGGTGTAATGAGCTTTGCCAACGCACAGAAGACAGTTCAGTGTGTAGTGAAGTTATTAGGTACAACGAAGTACACGGGAACAGAGAGGAATCAGTATGAATCCTGGGTTCAATTTAAGACACAGTTCGAGTCAGCAGTCTCGTTTTACCTTGAGCTGCTTGAACTGGTGTGTGACTATCAAGTGTCAGATATTGCAGATATCAGAGGACTGAACTTGTTCACACCTAAATCGGGAGGAGATAGTAAATTGACTGCAGAGGAAAAGCCTTCATCACGGGCAGGAGATAAGCCTTCATCACGGGCAGAGGAAGGAGATAACGACGCGGAGAACGATGAGTTCTTTGAAGACGGCGCCAGCTTCATTACTGTGCCTTGTTCAGCTAGTGTGGCCAGTACAATTTTGTCAGCAATTCTGAAGCAAGTAACAGCCGGGGACGCCTTTGACGTCGTACGACGGTGTGGCAATGATGGTTTGAAGGCTTTCAGGAAACTGAAGTGCAGGGTGGAGCCGCAGTTGTTTGGCCAACTCGCGGGTTCAATGAAGAGGTTGTGCAAGCTGACCGTGAACGTGAATGAGGACCCGGTGAAGCAGTTGGGTTATTTTGGTGACGTAATGAGTTCTGTGGCCAACTACGGGGGTGCGAGGCTTGATCCTACGACTGTGGAGGTGCTTGTGACAGCAATGGCAGTTACTGCTATGCCTTTGGAGTATTCGCAGGTTGGCGCGGATATCAGCAAGGAACGACGTCCTTCCTTTGATATGCTCGTGCAGAGGGTTGAGTATTTTTTTGTGAACGTGGTGCAACAATCTTTGGTTCCTTCATCGGGTATAGTGGGGGCTACTGTGGACGAGGAGACTGATGTTGTGGCGAGAGCTCTGGTTGCGGACAGAAGAAGGCAGAGTGAGGAGAAGAAGGTTAATGACGGAAAGAAACTGATATGTCCTACGTGCTCTGGTGTTCATTCTGCTGAGAAGTGCTGGATAGTGAACCCGGCGGGTATGGAGGAGTTCATCAAGCTTAATCCTGCTAAGGAAAAAGCGGTGCGTGAGAATTATGCGCGGAGACTCAAGAAAATCGCGGCGAAGAAGATACCTGACGCAGCAGCAGCAACGGTGGCGGAGGCGACTTCAACGAGTTCAGTGAGGCAGCGACGTACAGAAGTGTCTGCAGAGGAGCTGTGGAGCTTGGAGAATCATGAGGAAGTTCCTGTAGCCTGTCCAGTTGTTTCTACAGTGGCAGACCAGAAGGTGATATACACTGGTGAGGTGTTGGAGGACGCCTGGGTGTACGGTGTGTTCAATCGAGACGAGGAGGACGACGCACGCGTGCAGGAGGAGTACTCTTTACAGGTTCCAGGAGGAGACCTGTGTGCAGCGACTGTGGGGAACTCGGACAGAGAACTCTACTTTGACCGCATGGCGACGAAGTCTATTTTTAATGACTTGTCTATGTTTGAGGGCGCTCGGGTGAATGCGTCAGAAGTTGTGTCGTTCAAAGTCATGGTTGGGGAGGTGACGACGTCTCGCGGAGGAGGCCGAGGAGCTATTACCTTGTGGAATCGTGTGACGCAGAAGGCTGACGTGCTGAAGGTGGAGGCGCAGTACGTGTCTGAGTCGCCTTTTAACCTTGTGTCCGCCGTGAGTCTGGAGGACAAGTTCGGCTTGTATGCTCAGTTCGGGGACCGTGTACTGAAGGACAAGGAGAACTTACGTGAGTACGACGTGCACAAAAAGGGGAACGTTTATGTTTTACCCAAGGTCATCGTGGAGACTGCGCTGCCGGGCGTGGAGTGCGACAAGAAGGAGAACTGTCCGGCGAGGGACAAGTGCAATTGGAAGTTCGTTGAGTTCCAGAAGTGGAACGAAGAGAAGGGGCCCTTTCATCTGGATATGTTTGCTGACAAGCACAATCGTCAAGTGAGCGAGTTCTATTCTATGGTGAACTCCGTGTTTCTTCATTGTCTTACGGGACGGAGCTTCTGGGGTAATCCACCGTACGACGATATCTTCATTGAGAAACTGCTGACAAAGATACTCATGGACTTTCCTAAGGACCCCGTGAACATGAAGTTTATGCTGGTGTTGCCTTACAAGCCGAATGCTACGTGGTGGAGGCTAACTACGAAGTTTAAGGAGCTGCACGTGTACTCGATGGGCAGTGTGATATTTTCTGCGAGAACAGACCAATGCTACAACGTGTCTGAGTTGGTGGAGTCGGAGCCTGGTCATGTATTCATCCAGGGGACTCCGTGGCCTGTTGTCGTGTTGTATCTGGATCAGTTTGTTGTGCCGAGAGTGGACGCGAAGGTCGTCGCTCACATCAGGTTGGGTCACACGTGTGACAAGTATATTACAGCCATGGACCTTCAAGGGGTGGACCTTGGTGTGAACTCTGAGGAGTTGAGGAACAGCAGTGTACTGAGTTGTTCGGTGAATTGTATGGCGTGCCAGGTGGCGGCACCGAAGAGGCCATCGCAGACGACGGATAGGGGAAGGGTCCCGAAGTCTGTACGGAAGGTGGTGGAGAAGAGGCAAGTGTCCGTCAAAATGGGGCAGTTGACGTTCACTGATCATGGTGGACCGTTCGTGACATCTACCAAAGGTTATCGTGGGTACACTATTCACGTGGATGACTACTCTGACGTGTGTCACTTCTATGTCTGGAAACAGAAGTTGGAGTACGTGGACGCTCAGGAGGACTATCGTCAGATGGTGAGGGCAACTGGGCAAGTGTTTCTCGAGGAGGAGACTCGTGTTGAACAGGTGGTGTACGATCTGGACGTGCTGGTATTGCACTCTGACAATGACTCAACCATCGTGTCTGGGAAGACGAAGAAGTACTGTGAGGACAATGCTATCGTGCAGAGGACGACGTCACCGTACTTGCACGAGAACAATGCCAGGGCGGAGACCATGAGCAAGTTCCTGCAGACGAAGGCGAGGGCTATGCTGGCGACTGTTGGTTTGCATGCGACTATGTGGCCTTTGGCTTTGAGGCACGTTGTGTTTCTGATCAATCGACTGTGCAAGGTTGGGTTGGGTATGCAGTCTAGTTTGCAGATGCTGAACCAGAAGTACGATCTGTCTGTGCTGCGAGTGTTTGGGTGTCGTGCTTATGTTGTCATCGACGCGAGCCTGCGTTCGAAACTGGCGGATCGAGCTACTCCTCTGATCTACGTGGGACACGAAGAGCGATCAACAGCTTATCTGCTTTACAGCCAGGACAAGGAGAAGGTGGTCAGAAGTGGTATGTTGCGGTTCGACGAGCGCGTCGATAAGTATGGACAGTTGGTGATGTCCTGGGATCCCTCTATGTTGACACCTTTGAAGTCGTTATATGACTGCGAGTCTCTGGATGGAAAGTTCGTTTCAGCCTTCGTCGGAGCAGCGACAATTATACCGGATTTGCGTGCCTACGTGGAGGTGAAGGGTGATGAGTTCACTGGTGTAGTGAAGCTGAAGAGTGCGGGTACAAGATCTTTTTGGACACCGGTGAGTGTGTTTCTGGAAGCACGGGTGGAGCATCTTGTGTTGCTGTTTGAGTATTGCGAGCAACTGACAGTGAATTCATTTTATCCTCTGTTTGAGAAGGTGCAAGTGCAGCAGTCAGGAGGAGGTGAATGGGAGGTAGCAGTGGTGTGTGCTACGGCACGGGAGGACCATGTATTGCCGTACCAGGTGATATTGGAGCGTCATGCTGGAGTGAGTGGCTCAGCAATTGATGTGGGTGAGGCGCGTGTGAGGTTTGAGACTCGTCATGTTGCTCTGGCGGCTAAGGAGGAGAAACTGACGGGGTTGCCTGTTGGAGTGACGGAGCCGAAAGGTTGGGTTCAGCTGGTGAATGGACCTGACTCAGTGCAGTGGCAGGAGTCAGACCACAAGGAGGAGTGCGCTCGCATCGACGTGAAGCAGGCAATCTTGCCGGTGGAGACGGTACCTGCTGGTGAGAAGGTTATGCGCATGGTGGTTGTGTGCAAAGCGAAGTTGGACTCTGCAGGGGCGCTGACCGAGAGGAAGACAAGGTGGGTGGTATGCGGTAATGGTCAGCAGCACGGGGTGCACTATGAGGACGTGTATGCACCGTGTACTCAGCTGTCAACTTTGAGAATTCTTATTCAGCTCAGTTTGGTGTTGGGACTGGCGGCCTTTTCTTTGGACGTCATCACGTGCTTTCTGAACGGAGAGCTGGACGTTGACACTCCAATGTACGTCAGTTGGCCTAATGCACGGACGGTACGGGGTGTACTGTATGGAATTCTGTAGAAGAGTGTGTACGGGTTGAAGCAGGCACCGCGCATCTGGTACAAGACGAGCAAGGAGTTTTTGTTGGCTTATGACCACAGGCTTCGGGTGTCCAACATTGACCCGTGTCTGTTTTACATCTGGCAGCCTGGTACTCTGGTGGTGTTTGTGTACGTGCACGTGGACGATTACACTGTGTTCACTTCATCGGTGGAGTGGAAGGTGGAATTCTTCAGAGTATTCAGTGAGAAATGGCCTAGTAAGGACAAAGGACCGTTGGTGGAGTTGCTGGGAATGAGTATGACTTTCAGGGACTTTGGCCTGGTCAGAGAATGTGGAATCAGTCAGGTTGGGCTTATTCAGCGCATGCTGGAGAGGTATGCAATGCAGGACTGTAATCCCTGTATGACACCTATGGAGCCCAGACTGTCTTTGATGCCTGTGGACTCGGAGGAGAAGTTGGAGAAGCTTCCTTATGTGAATGTGGTGATGGAATTGATGTGGCTGGCACGTTGCTCACGGCCTGATATTCTAACAGCGGTCTGTTATCAGGCCAGGTTCTCTCACGGCTACGGGCAGGAGCATTGGCAGCATTTGAAGCGTGTGTTGAGATATTTGAAGGGAACTCTTCATGCTTGTCTGACTATGCAGTGCAATTCGCCAGCGTCACTGACTGCAGAGTTGATAGTGACAGCTTATACAGACGCGGACCATGCAGCAGACAAAGTGACCAGACGCTCTGTTACAGGTTCACTGGTGCGACTGAATGGAAGCACTGTTATGTATTTGTCGAAATTGCAGAAGACAGTTGCAGTCAGCACAACAGAGGCAGAATTGATAGCGTTGTCAGAATGTGCACGGGACGTTGAGTATGTTGTCAATCTACTAACTGAGTTTTCACCTGTCAAACAGCCTGTTACAATTCATGGGGACAATCATGCCTCTGTGGCACAGGCAGAGAATGTTCTGAACAATGCAGCGACACGTCATGTGGCAGTGAGGAATCGATATGTGGCAAAGTTGGTAGAGCTGGGCAGAATTGTCATTGCAAAAGTGCCCACGCAGGAGATTTTGGCAGACTTCTTTACCAAAAGTCTGGCTTTGGATCGTTTTCAGGTACTCAGTGGTGTGGTATTGCGATATTTCCGAAGAGCATGAGTAAGGAGGAGTAGGAAAACAGTAGACTCTCATGCAGTGTTAAACAATGTTGGCTCAAAATGACAAATTATGACAAATGATGATAGTATGACAATATGACAGTATTGTCAGAGTATAGTACTGAGTGTATATGTAGACAGAGCAATGATGACAAGCAGACTGCAGCAGAGTCAGCAGATCAATTCAAAATGTAAATAGTATCTGGTTACAGAACACAAGAGTACTAGTACGAGTACAAGAGCTATGACTGAGTAACAGTAAGCTGAGGGCGGGAACACAACTGAGTGATAAAAGCATTGTGTGTAACTCAAAACACTTCTATCAGATTTAATATGATTCAACTGTGTGTGTGTGTGTGAGTTCGTACACATTCTACTAGTTATATGCCTGAGTATAGGAACTAAGTAGAAGTTGATTATCCTACTGCTCCCCCGTGGGGACCGTCCGATTTGCACTGCTCCCCCGTGGGGATTGTCCGATTTGCACTGCTCCCCCGTGGGGAGCGCCCGATGGAGTGACCACAGAACCCCACGAGATCCTCATCGCGGCTCCGCGCGGTTATGCTGGCCCGAGGCGGCTGCCACAGCAGAGCCCCGCCTGCCGAGAGCCCCGCCTGCCGAGAGGCTCGCGCGGCGCACCTGCCGAGGGAGTCGGAGCCTTTCAATCAATGGCGGGGACCGTGGGTCTGCAGGTGATGGACACTCTGAAGCTACCTAAGCACGTGGCCGGCAAGAGCCACGGGTGGGATGCCAACGGCGCCCTCGGGTTCCTCGACCGGGCTTTGACCTGGCTCCGGGAGGCCATTGCCGATCACCAGCGCGGTCCCTCTGCATCGTGCGTGTTTCCCCTGACCTCCCCACCACCACCACCGTGCATGCGCGCGTGCAGCAAGGAAGAGGCGCGCGGCGAGGAGGAGGCGCGCGGCGAGGAAGCTGCGATTCTTGCGGGCAGGAGACGGGAGCGATGCCGGCATGCGTGTACCGCATGAGCAGCGGCGAGGTCCTTGCCACCGAACTACAGCATCCTTGTAGAAACTGGGGACGCTGAGGAGACCGCGGGCATGCCATGCGCAGGGGTGCCATGCGATACGTCATGAAGTACGAGCCGCAGACGACGCCAGGGGTCATCGCTCTCGTCCACGACCCATCCATACCGCCATTCGCACCCACTCACCTGTTATCCCACAAGAGCGAGGTGGCGCTGCCTCCAGGTGGGCCTTGCAGGCCCCCTTCATGCCACACGGATCCTCGAGGAGGGGGGGTCAAGATGGCGTACCACGCAATGCCGGTGGTCCGAATGAAAAGCCTCCGCAGGGGCCCCCGGTTGTCAACAAGAAGCTTACTAGCGGAAGGGCCCTGCAAAGCCAATCAGAAGTTTCCAGCGGAAACGGGAGGGGATGCGGTGACAATAAGAGGCTTCCATAGGGGGGCATAATGCTGGCAGCATGCCCTAGACACCGCCATGAGCTTATGTGGCAGCACTTAAGAGGGGTCTAACTTTTTTATGCGTTGGTGTGTTCCGTCTGACTTGGGCTTTCCAGACGGCATCGTGGCCTCTGAAAGCAAAGATGACACAATGATTGCGAGGTTGCCGCATGATGGAGGCGGCAAGGGCGACCTAGAGGTGCGGCGACTTCTAGCCCTATGTCGGGACATGATCGGGTCGACTTCTACCGGTTTATTTAGTTTTGTGTTTACTTCATCCTGGCTTTCCACCAGACACGGTTGCGGTGTGTCCGGTGAATGCCGCGTCGGTGAAGAAGGTGCTGGGCCATGGGCATGGTGGTTGCAGGGGCACGTGAATGTGGGTGATGGAGCCACAGGTGTGGCAGCAGTGGTACCCGAAGGTGCTACCAGAAATAAAAAGAGAGACAGAGAAGAGCTCGGTGAATCTGAATGAATTGGCCGATATTGGACATGGTCTCCTTCCTTAAAGTATTTTGAAATTTTAGGTATGATGGCTTGGAAGTGTTACCGTGAGAATGAAAGTGAAATATGTGCGATTCAAGGCACCAAGATATTGAAGTGGGCGGGCAGCGCCCAAGAGAAGGGAGCCACAATAACGTCCAATGGTGATGGAGAAAACCACGGGCGCCACAGTGAATATATGCATTATTATTGAGGGGCCATTGGGAGATGTCACTCAGCAGTTGACGCAATTGTTAGACCATGTTGGCTATGGTGAATTGACGAGAACAGAGAGCAAGCACACGCTGTTGAGGTGGAAAGTTCAGCTCAAGGCCCATATTAAAGAAGAAGAAAGAGAGGCATCCCTTGTAAGGTGTAGAGTGCAATTTCACATGTGTGTATGCTTATCCTTGCGACTCCTTTGGCACCCCGAAGCCACAGGAGACTGCACTATGTACCCACGCCGGGGATCAAAGGATTCAGCACACACTTCGGGACACTCATCCGGATTCTCCGGAGCTCACTTGTGAAGAATGGGACCCCCTAAGCCTCGCTGAGCCACCCGAGCTCCTCTGCATCTGCACCGCCCGCGCACTGCCACCTTGTGCCTGAAGCCGGTTCATCCCTGCCCCCCAAGCTGCGCGAGCCATA
>LGRX02034564.1:0-23716 GCA_001247695.2 Cymbomonas tetramitiformis
CGCAAACCAATAGGATGAAACCAACAATCACAAGATTGGCCAAGATAAGATTGGCGCGGACAAATGTTGGCCCAAGATTGGCGCGGATTGCGAGGTCTGGCAGGATACCGAAGTCCCACAGTTGCTGTCCGACTCCGACTCCGACTAAGGTATAAAAGCTCAATACCTCTTACTTAGCCTTCATTTGCTGCTTACGCTCACCATCGTGCCACCCCTGCCACCTCCTACCAGAGAGTGAGCGACGCGCCTCTACAAACTCGTGATGCCTTCAGTGTTTAGGTTTGGTGTGCATCGGAATCGTGCCAGTATCGATGTAGATGCCATTAATCGCCATGAGATGGAGCACCGACCATGCCCCGAATGCAATTTGCACCAGTGGACTTTGAGAACGATGGCAAACCGCCCTTTCCGCCGCCCGCCGATGCCTCCCAGGCATGATCTGATATGGGCTATGTGGCGCTTTACCCGACGAACTCGGTTTTATCTGTTTTTTGAATTGGTAGAGCCGGAACGCTATCCCGATCGCGCTGAATATGCATGGGGTGAAGCGTGGATGACTCCGCGATTAATGGTTATTCCAGTCGACGTTGTACGCCTATTGGTCTGTTGGTACCAGAATGACGAAACGACACCTTTCGACGAGTACTGTATCAGTTGCGATTGCCTTAGTTGATCAGGTATACAAGCTCAATACCTCTTACTTAGCCTTCATTTGCTGCTTACGCTCACCATCGTGCCACCCCAACTTGACACTAACAACTAACAACTGACCACGCTCAGGCAAACTCGTCATGAAATGCGATTATTGTGACCTTCCTGCAAACGTTCGCATATGGTTTAATGCTGGTTCGCATCTTGTTGCGATAAATGAGCATACCGAACATTTCGCGTGTATGCGTTGTTCTTACGAAATATTCATGTGCGAGGAAGCAATGGACGACGAAGACGGAGTATACTGGGAGCTGATAGATTAGTAGACCATTACTTTCCGGCGTCTGAAAGGCGTGGAATGAACTAATTCGAGATCGCTTGCCTGGTAGCAACTTACGTACTTTGCAATGTAATAGTAACGCTATGATATGTTGTACGACCAGCTGACTTATGGCTTTTGCGACATATATATATTGTAACACTACTAACACTAGCAAACATTCTACTTGTAATTAAACGAATATACACCGTTCATGCAACAATACCCGTGTGATGATAGTTGTATAGCCGCGTTTTTGACGCGGGGCTTGTGTTTATGAACACACCCAATCCAAAAAAGATATCTCTCTCCGTTGATTGCTCGATGATCACTCGAACCACAATGGCAAACCGCATAATGAAGGCATACCGTACCGCATAAACGCATATCGTAACCTACGTGGCTGCCACGTGTCTGCATTACACTGCGCGTTATGATGACGTGGCAGGTCACCCGTCGTCTATAAACCGAGAATAGTAACAGAAAAACACCGTCTAAAAACATGCATAGTGGTTCACGTATCCCCAATAGTCTGTTTCAAGCACACAGGTTCCTTTCTGACTCCCTGCGGTGGAATGTTAAAAAACTGGCAAGAAAGCAAAGGCTTTTTCAGGCTGAACGGTAATAGACCCCCTGGATGGCTAACCGAAATCGAAAAGGAAATGCTTCAAAACCCTGTAGATTTGGACCCACAGGCCAGATATGTCAAGAAACAATATAGAGACAACATAGTAACCCCGGACACGGGTGAGTTTCATTGGAAAGGAAATGGTGACCGAGATTCCATCTCTCTTATTCACATTACCAATATTGACTTAGAGGCCATGTCAATACAATACACAGAATACAGTAACAATGCCAAAAACCCTAATGTCTTTGTCAGAATCGAAGGAACCAACAGTTTTCAATACGACTTTGAATATAGCATCACCGATGACGGTTGCATCCTAATTCCAGCAGGTTCCATTTTCGAATATAATGACCATATGGACCCGCCCTCTTCTGTTCTTGCTAAAGTCAGTGATATTAACTCACACTATGATTACATGTCGCGATTATGAACGAGGGGCGGCAATGTAAGGGCTGGCGGGGCGTTGGGGTATTGCTGGGTGCTGAAATGGCGGTGTATCTCTGCTGTGGTTGAGAGTGGGGTGTTGTGAGGGATTTTGGGTTTGAGATGTGGGTGTGGCATTGGAGGTCAAGTTTTTTAAATATATTCAACGAAGAGGTTCGGCACCCTGTTAGGTGATACCGTTCCAGCAGGACAAAACAACACTTTGCAATTGGGCATTCACTGCGGCTCTCGTGCCGTGCGCCCAGGTCGCAGCACGAGCGGCGCCTGTGGTGAATGCCCCCAACCTGCCACAAGGCCAAGTTGGTGCCCTTCGAGCAACCAAGCACAAGTTCCCGTCGACAATTATGAAAGAAACTACGGGCAAAGGCGTGCTTCGAGCACACGCATGGCAAAAAGGCGTGGGTCAGGTGTCCAGACCCGAGCTGGCGCGTCGCCAACCATGAATTCCCACAACCTGTCATACAGGCCCGTCGGGGAATTCACCGTTGCCCACGCCCACAAGGGTCGGATTCACAAATACAAACACAATGAAAACTGAAGGAAAGACATTCGGCTGCAATGCTGCCAAAAGGTTGCAGTCGGGTGTTTGGACTCGCGCTGACGCGCCGTAAGCCGTGAATTCCCACAACCTGTCACACAGGTCCGTTCGGGGAATTCAACGTTGCCACAGCCTGCGCAGGTCGAATTCACAAAAGTTAACATCATACAAACTGTGGGAAAAACATGGGTGCGGCTACAACCTCGTCAAACAGCGAAAGTCAGGTGTCACGGCTCGAGTTGGCGCGGCTACGGTTGTGCATTCCCAAACGCCGGTCACATACGCCGGTTTGAGCATATTCGGCAAGCAAGCCCTGCGCGGTTCGAATTCGCAAAGCAATTGGTACGAAATATGGCACAAAAAGGCCGAGCGCATCGTGCACACACGTGAATACCGCTGAGAGTGCCTGTGACATACGCCGTCGCGGGTGTGAATTTATGACAAACGCAGCTTCGGGCTATCTCGCCGCTAGGCGCTCAACGGGAAAAATGCCCCTCTGCGGGAATTCGCGAGCGTGTTGTGAATTCGCGAATGTTTTCGGACAGCTGAGGATCTCCAGCGCTGCGGAACGGTGACCTGCGTTTCTACTGCTATGCCACGTAAAACATGCCAGGCGGCAACGCGCTTCTGCCGCGCCGGCTCGTGGATTCGCAAAACGGGCGCGGGCCTAACTTGCACTCGCAGACTGTAAATTCAAGCTCAGATGGAAGCATGAAAAGCGGAAAGGCAAACGAGCAACACAGGGGGCAATTCACAGATAAAACAAGCACAACGTCACGACTTCGCACATACGTCAGAGTGGCGTGACGGCACTCTGGGGATCCGAACCAGACTCTTACAAACTGCTAGTGACAAAGCTCTCATGTGGATCCAAAGTATATGTATGCAAATATCACATTTAATACTAGGCCACAAGCAAGAGGCAAATATCACTATACCGCGGAATGGTTTTGAAAGGTTCGGATCTAACTTTTCGAAAGCAGAGCTAGCTAAATACTCAAGCGAGCATAGTGAAAGTCCGTGAATGCCATTGTCGTTTCGGATGCCCTGTGACCATTGGTTCCCGGTGACAGCGGCGTTTGGTGTCAACGCGCGCTTGCGTTTCCCCTGTCATGCATTGCCGAGACGTCATGTGTGGTCGTGTCGTGATGTCACTTCGCGTGATGTCGTGCTCGACGCTCTGCGGTTCTCGCGGATCGGCACGGGCTGGTCGCGGCGACGTCGATGTAGCGCTTGGCGAGGCGTCGTGCATGATTTAAACTGGGAGGGCGATCTGAGCAGGAGGGTGAGCGTGATATGCTCCGGGCGCTCGAGCGGACAATGAACTGGGGTAGGACCGTGACTGAGGGGGGAATGACAATTACTGAAAAAAATTGGGGCTGCTGATTACCACTGCACGTGGTCGAATCCTGAAATTTTCAGGAGCGGTTTTTAGCGCTGCCCGCGCTGCTGCTGGCCACTGCACGTGGTCGAAATGGAAGGGAGAAGGTTGAATTCAGGGTGGACGGGTTGTGAAGCAAGACGCGTGTGACCTCTCTGCTGCCGCGCGTCTCAGGGTGGTGTGTGCGCTCCAGGCGAATCAAGCGTCTGAGTTGACACGCGCGTTTCAGGCGGTGCGTGCATTTCAGGCGAACGCGTCCTTTCGGGCGAACGCGCCTATTCGGGCGCAGGGCGGAACGCGCATTGCTGGCGACACAGGGGTTTCGGGCAGATGCGCATTGCAGCGAAACGAGCGTTTCAGGCGAGGTGTGAAATACAGGTGATACGGGGCGGAACAAGCGGTGCGCGCGTCTCGGGTGATACACGTGTTTCAGGCAGCAGGCGCATTGCAGCAAATCGAGCCTTTCAGGCGAGGCGCACATTTTGCGCGAAGTGCGCCTTTCGGGCGAACACGCCTTTCAGGCAACACGCGCCATCCTGGTGATGCGCGCCATTCTGGGCGAAACGCGCCTTTCAGCTGGTGTGCGTCGTTCAGGCGAGTCGAGCGTTTCGGGCGATAAGCGTGTTTCAGGCGACAGGCGCGTAGCAGCGAATCAAGCATTTCAGGCGACGCGCACATTTCGCGCGAAGCGCTCCTTTCAGGTGAACATGCCTTTCAGGCGACGCGCGCCATCCTGGTGATGCGCGCCATTCTGGTGATGTGCGCCGTCTGGGCGAAACGCGCCTTTCAGCCGGTGTGCGTCGTTCAGGCAGTGCGCGCCATTCAGGCGAGTCGAGCGCTTCGGGTGATACACGTGTTTCAGGCGCCAGGCGCATAGCAGCGAATCAAGCACTTCAGGCGACGCGCACATTTCGCGCGAAGCGCTCCTTTCAGGTGAACATGCCTTTCAGGCGACGCGCGCCATCCTGGTGATGCGCGCCATTCTGGTGATGCGCGCCATTCTGGTGATGTGCGCCGTCTGGGCGAAACGCACCTTTCAGCCGGTGTGCGTCGTTCAGGCGAGTCGGGCGTTTCAGGCGATACACGTGCTTCAGGCGCCTGGCGCATTGCAGCGAATCGAGCATTTCAGGCGATGCGCACACTTCGTGCGAAGCGCTCCTTTCAGGCAAACATGCCTTTCAGGCGACACGCGCCATCCTGGTGATGCGCGCCATCCGAGCGAAACGCGCCTTTCAGACGGTGTGTGCCTTTCAGGAGATGCGCGCCATTCAGGCGAATCGAGCGTTTCAGGCGAGGCGCGAACTTTGCAGCGAAACGAGCATTTCAGGCGATACACGCGTTTCATCGATATGCGCATTTCAGGCAAACGCGCCTTTCAGGGCGGAACGCGCATTTCAGGGCGAACAGGGCGGAACGCGCCTTTCAGGGTGGAACGCGCCTTTCAGGGCAGAACGCGCCTTTGTCAGGCCTTTCATGTGAGGGCAGGAGTCAGGAGTCAGGAGTCAGGGAAATGGAGACAGGGGGTATAAGAGTGAGCAGGGAAGAGCGCGCTTGCGGAGTCGGCGAGTCACTGCTGCCGGTGGGCTGCGAGCTTGAGGGTGACGTGCGTTTGCTGTGGGTCGATACCCACCGGTGAAGTTGGTTTCGTGGACCTGCACACCAAGCCATACAGAGCCTTCATGTCATGCAGACCTGCACACACACAGACCTGCGCACACACACACACACACACAGACCTGCACACACACAGACCTACACAGACCTTCATTCATACCTGCACACCGAGCCATTCAGAGAGAGACTCTGTGTGGCTGGAAGGGCTGAAAGCAGGTGTCGCAGTTGGCATGGCACTTGAAAGGTCGCAGAGCTGCGCAAAGCTGGCGTCTCAGGCGCCATGGCTGCGAAGCACTGCACCCGTGCTGATGAGTTACAACAGAAGCACCCTCAACAAAAGTTGCTGACCCAATCTGCCACAAAGCAGGGTAGATATCTTCCGCGGAGGTGACTCGGCCGGCATTGGGAATTTACTTCGGCCACATTTCGGCCCGTCTCGGCCCGAACCCAAAATTGCCCAAAAATTTAATTTTAAGTATGACAATTTTTCAAAAATCGATAAAATTTTGGAAAATTATCGATTTTCCCCTCAATGCGACTCGGCCCATCCGCAATTTTTCCTTCGGCCCGCCTTCGGCCCGGGCCTCCGTGACACGGCCCCGGGCCGGCCAATCCCAGGAAGATATCTTCCCTGCCACAAAGCTTGAAAGACCATGTCAGGCATGCACAAGCTGGCCTGAAGTGCACTAAGCCTATGGCTGCCGTGTCACTACGCGCGCGAGCCTGGTGCCATCACATAGGAGTTCACACACAAGTGAAAACAAAGGAGATCCGAGGAATCTTTCAAAACCAACGAAGAGGTTCGGCACCCTGTTAGGTGATACCGTTCCAGCAGGACAAAACAACACTTTGCAATTGGGCATTCACTACGGCTCTCGTGCCGTGCGCCCAAGTCGCAGCACGAGCGGCTCCTGTGGTGAATGCCCCCAACCTGCCACACGGCCAAGTTGGTGCCCTTCGAGCAACCAAGCACAAGTTCCCGTCGACAATTATGAAAGAAACTACGGGCAAAGGCGTGCTTCGAGCACACGCATGGCAAAAAGGCATGGGTCAGGTGTCCAGACCCGAGCTGGCGCGTCGCCAACCATGAATTCCCACAACCTGTCATACAGGCCCGTCGGGGAATTCACCGTTGCCCACGCCCACAAGGGTCGGATTCACAAATACAAACACAATGAAAACTGAAGGAAAGACATTCGGCTGCAATGCTGCCAAAAGGTTGCAGCCGGGTGTTTGGACTCGCGCTGACGCGCCGTAAGCCGTGAATTCCCACAACCTGTCACACAGGTCCGTTCGGGGAATTCAACGTTGCCACAGCCTGCGCAGGTCGAATTCACAAAAGTTAACATCATACAAACTGTGGGAAAAACATGGGTGCGGCTACAACCTCGTCAAACAGCGAAAGTCAGGTGTCACGGCTCGAGTTGGCGCGGCTACGGTTGTGCATTCCCAAACGCCGGTCACATACGCCGGTTTGAGCATATTCGGCAAGCAAGCCCTGCGCGGTTCGAATTCGCAAAGCAATTGGTACGAAATATGGCACAAAAAGGCCGAGCGCATCGTGCACACACGTGAATACCGCTGAGAGTGCCTGTGACGGCTCGCCGTCGCGGGTGTGAATTTATGACAAACGCAGCTTCGGGCTATCTCGCCGCTAGGCGCTCAACGGGAAAAATGCCCCTCTGCGGGAATTCGCGAGCGTGTTGTGAATTCACGAATGTTTTCGGACAGCTGAGGATCTCCAGCGCTGCGGAACGGTGACCTGCGTTTCTACTGCTATGCCACGTAAAACATGCCAGGCGGCAACGCGCTTCTGCCGCGCCGGCTCGTGGATTCGCAAAACGGGCGCGGGCCTAACTTGCACTCGCAGACTGTAAGTTCAGGCTCAGATGGAAGCATGAAAAGCGGAAAGGCAAACGAGC
Organism: Cymbomonas tetramitiformis; assembly: GCA_001247695.2. Lineage (NCBI taxonomy): Eukaryota > Viridiplantae > Chlorophyta > Pyramimonadophyceae > Pyramimonadales > Pyramimonadaceae > Cymbomonas > Cymbomonas tetramitiformis. The sequence goes on from LGRX02034564.1 coordinate 7,501, forward strand.
AACACAGGGGGCAATTCACAGATAAAACAAGCACAACGTCACGACTTCGCACATACGTCAGAGTGGCGTGACGGCACTCTGGGGATCCGAACCAGACTCTTACAAACTGCTAGTGACAAAGCTCTCATGTGGATCCAAAGTATATGTATGCAAATATCACATTTAATACTAGGCCACAAGCAAGAGGCAAATATCACTATACCGCGGAATGGTTTTGAAAGGTTCGGATCTAACTTTTCGAAAGCAGAGCTAGCTAAATACTCAAGCGAGCATAGTGAAAGTCCGTGAATGCCATTGTCGTTTCGGATGCCCTGTGACCATTGGTTCCCAGTGACAGCGGCGTTTGGTGTCAACGCGCGCTTGCGTTTGCCCTGTCATGCATTGCCGAGACGTCATGTGTGGTCGTGTCGTGATGTCACTTCGCGTGATGTCGTGCTCGACGCTCTGCGGTTCTCGCGGATCGGCACGGGCTGGTCGCGGCGACGTCGATGTAGCGCTTGGCGAGGCGTCGTGCATGATTTAAACTGGGAGGGCGATCTGAGCAGGTGGGTGAACGTGATATGCTCCGGGCGCTCGAGCGGACAATGAACTGGGGTAGGACCGTGACTGAGGGGGGAATGACAATTACTGAAAAAAGGGGGTCATGGCTGGGGCGTTTGCTGTCGGCTGAGACGGGCGCGATGGGGGCAACTGCGGTGGGGTCTGACATGGGCTGCGGTAGCGTGACTGAATATGGGGGGTGTGACAGGCCTTTCAGGGGTGCCCGAGGGACCCCTTCTAAGCGTGTTCATAGTTGTGACATACATCTCAGACAGACAATATGAGACCATTATTGCCAGAATGAAAAACAAAACTGCGGAAGAAGAAAGTGAATACACCTGCCCTAGCGACTCAGAAGAAGAATCTACCCCCTTCGCCGAAAAGAGCAAACAAATGGAGGATTATGATATGGCAAGCGATGGTTCCCTATTCGCCGGTAAAAAATCAGCATGCAGTGGTGCAGCATATGCCATAAAAAACTTTGACAACGGAATGCCACTTGTTCGGAAGATGAATATCCCCCCCTCAAGAACTTTCGCCGCACCGGGGCTTCTTATCAAGGAAGATATCCAAAACCCTAGTAGTACATCTGCTGAAATTGCGGGACTGAGATTCTTACTCACAGAACAAAAAGAGAATCTCCTCAAATCCATGACTCCAATGGTACATGCCATTGACTCCATGGCCGCAATATCTGCTGTAACAAAGGATGGCAGATCCATGAGTGCTCGGGACAAACTACGTGAAGCTAATCGCAGAGATGTGCAGGCTGTTCGCCTACTGTTAGAAGAACTTGGCTTCTACAGTGAAGGAGACCACAGTAAAATCATCCTTAAATGGATTAGGGGTCACAATAATGACAAAGTCCATGACAGAGTGGACCGTACTGCTAAAAGAGCCTCATTCAGAGGGGGTTGCTCAGACATCTCCCGCTACGACCCTGCCGAGAAACTGCCCTTCTCATTTTTTTTTTTTGAGGTCCCTATTTTAGGCGATATCCGTAGTCACATTAGAAGAATTCAACGTCTATCACACTATCATAATTGGAGAACTCTACAGTCTCAAGGGAAGTACTTGAGAATGCTTAACGAGAATAACACCGCCCCCACTAAAGATATTTCCAAAATAACACCTAAAGCTTTCACCGCTTCTAGAAGCAGAGAACTCCTGGGTCTCCAAGCCTCTCCAGCACGTTTATTTAAACTGGGGAAAATCGGGACTGAAAACTGCCCCTACTGCCAACAGAATACAAAATGCACCTTCGAACACATCCAACTTGAATGCTGAAATCTGTATAGGCAGCCCTGACTGGGAGTCCCGGTCAGGCCCCTATGACAGATTCCTAGGACCAACACTGGACTACTGACTGATCTGTAGGTTCGTACTGTGACACACGCTGTGTCACAGGTAGGCTAGACACCGAGACCGTCCGAGACCGTTCCGGGTATATCTAGCTTAGGGTTTATTTATCTTGAGAGTTTATCCACACGAGTACGGGAGTTTCTGATATCTAGTGTACTAGGATATTCCGGTAGGTCGTGGCCCCATCCACGTTTTCATTCCACTTGCTATCTTGGCCATGATTGGCTAAGCAGCCGCTTGAGGAGGTGGTGCGCACTTGCGCGTTTGGGTGCGACTAGGATTTGGACGTGATTTTACGGTAGACGTGTTTTGCGGCTGCGAGTCATGGGCACCGCGCGTTGCTATTGCTCGGTTGTGGCAATGTTCATTTACGTTGTTTTACCTGCCCTGATCCCGCTGGTTTACGTATTTTGGGCTGGTGCTCCGGACGCCTTCGACCACATCGACATTTGCAAGTGCCCCACGCTCTTTTCGCCGCTCCGCACGTTCTGCCGTTACGTCATCCCTCCATTTCCGCCACAACGCCCAAGCGTGCTACCGCGCATCATCTTTTCTCTGGCTTTCAGAAGAATGGCGACATCTACACGAGCTCGTAAACGCCTATTGAAGGACTCCGACTTGGACGCCTCTATACGGCTTTTGGATGCGGTTCGGGACACTCCGACCGCTAGCACTCCGCCTGTGGTGCCTCCTGCTGTTTCCAGCAACTCCGACACCGCTGTCGCGTTGCGGAAACATCTTGTTGACCAGCACGCCGCTGTTGACGTGGTCTACAAGGGGAGGTTGCATCGGGCTTGGGCCAAGGGTATCCGCGAGGATATCCTTGGTTCCAAGAAACATCATTATCGTGGCACTGACGACACCGACCGTCTCTCCGAGTTGGTGGTGCAGCTTCGGACCGAGTTTGAGTCCGCTGGGCTGGACTTGACCCCCTTTGACCTCGACGACCCCGCCTCTCTGGTTATCGAGAAGGTGAATGGGCTCCTCTATGACGTCTTGGCCCTCGTCGTGGAGCGGAACTCTGTGGCCGACACCTGGCTTCGGGGTACGGACTCTTCGGCTGACCGAGATGGGCGTCGTGCCCTCATCGACATCATCAAGGGGAGCGTGCCGACAGTCCTTCGCGAGAGCCACCAGCAGGAGCATGCGGCGCTTCGTTATCCCGCAGGCGTTGACCCGCAGCCGATCTTGGCTCGTGAGCAACGTCTGGTGCGGGATAACCGCGCTCCTGACTGGCAGCCCACCGACGAGACCCGTAAGCTGTCACTCTACAACCGCCTCGACCCGATCTTCTACGCGGCGGTGAAGGTGCGTTATCCGCTTGCGGGTGACCTCGGCGGAGTCACTCTCCGCTCGCTGCAGGCTCTCATCGTGGCCATCTTCCAGGCATGGGCGCAGTCGGACGAGGGAACGTCGGCGCGTGAGAAGCAGACACTGGGGACGGGCGGTAAGCCCTCTGCGCTTATCACGTCGTCTGAGTGCGCCGTTCTGCTCGAGGAGATTGCGGCCTTGAAGGCCTTGGTGCGAGGTGGCCGTGCGGGCGGGGGACAGCAGCCGCAGCCGCAGCATCGGGGGAAGCAGCATCCGAGGGGGTTTCGCGTGGGTGCAGGCAACCCCCCCGCGGTCGGCTTCGACCGCGACAGCATGAAGGCCAAGCCGCTGTGCCACCGCTGCCGCAAGGCCGGTAAGGGAGAGGTGTATCACCCGTATCGCGACTGCCCGCTTGGCGGTCGCCAACACTCACCAGCCACGGCCGCGGCTTTCTGCATTCCCATTGAGCAGGAGGACGCGGAGGGCCTGCACGCATTGGCGCTCGTGCAGGTCTTCCAGGACGCGGCGGACAGTGGACCGGAGGCCTTCTCGCATGCGGCGTTGGCGTATGGTCCGCCCGCGGTGCTCTCCGCGGACGGCGTCGGTGGGATCGACGTGGCGGCCTACGGATTCAGCGTACCGCCTCCGCCTTCTGGCGGGACCGACGACGAGGACATCTTGCGGCGGCTTGATGCCCTCACCTCTGAGGTTCAGGCCGCCCAAGAGCAGGTACATTACACCCACGCATCCTTTGTTCCTGGGAGTGCGGTTGTGGAGCATGCATCGGCTTTGGTGTGTGGCCCTGCCGCTGCGGCGGGGATCACACCGGAGGGGCAGGTTCCGGCAGGTGGTGCGGCGGCATCGGCGTCCGCCGTGCCGGCCCCTGCTATGCCTGTTTCGCAGGCGAAGGATGTACGGCCCGCGCCAGTTCAATCGGCGCGGGTGACCACCACAGAGGCGACATGCGGTGAGTTCGGAGGCTTCGTGCAGACAGTGAATCACGCCGCCGTCCACCCCTCTGACCTGACAGGCTATGACACGGACGACTACGAGGATTACGCCGACGGTACTTTCGCGGTGAAGCCGCGGGCTCCGTCCGGTGCTGTCGGATGCGGTGTGCCGCCTTTCGGCTTTGGCACTCCGGCGATCGGCGCTCTCGCGGTGCTCTCTCTGTTGTGCATTTCTTTTGCAGGTGTGTCTGTTTCGGCGTCCACAGCTCCTGCTGTGTCGGCATGTGCACCGGCTACGGAGATGCCTTCGCCTGGTGGTGATCTCGATTGGGAAACTCCGTCATTTTACTCTACGAATGATTTTGTTGACTCGGTGATGCCAGCTCGGGATCTCTTGTTAGCTGGCGGTTTGCCACAGCTTCAGCCGCCCGAGCCTCCTGACATTTTGAGCTTTTTAGCATTTCAGGATTTGGCTCAAGCGGATTTGGGTATTGACATGGCGTTCTACTACGGCATGGCCTTACATGAGAGCGGACCTCTGGATGTTCAGCACTATTATGGAGCTGGTTACTTTACTTCCTACTATGGGATGGACTTCCGCGAGGCCACCGCTGACTACTTTGGTGCTGTCGATTGACTTCTTACTCACTCTGGAGGCACACCGACATGGTGGTGTGCAGAACTCCTGTGACCTCAAAGACTTCTTCAATCTGGTTTATGTTTTGCTTTGACACCTTTATAATCTTCAGACTGACTTGCTAGCACGGTTCCTTTCACTTGTTTAGCGGTGCCTTAATTGCCCGTATGCTTTTGTTCACGTGCTACCTAGAGGTTTCCAATTTGTGTATCAGAATAGCACAGTTGGATTGGCAGTTAGACTTGTCACCTAGCTTCTGCCCTAACACTAACAGCCTTACATTTTCTGACTCTCCTAGCCAGTCACCACCCACAGTGCTGGGGTGGTGTGCTGAAATCTGCATAGGCAGCCCTGACCGGGAGTCCCGGTGCAGGCCCCTATGACAGATTCCTAGGACCAACACTGGACTACTGACTGATCTGTAGGTTCGTACTGTGACACACGCTGTGTCACAGGTAGGCTAGACACCGAGACCGTCCGAGACCGTTCCGGCTATATCTAGCTTAGGGTTTATTTATCTTGAGAGTTTATCCACACGAGTACGGGAGTTTCTGATATCTAGTGTACTAGGATATTCCGGTATTGAATGCTCAGGACATAATAATAGTTTGCATAGTCTTAGAACAACCCAAGATGGCGAACTAAGGAAAATCATTGCTGAAGAAATCTCAGAAAAGCCCAAACTACTAAACCCTGGAAAAGGTACCACATACATCAAAACAGAGCCATCGAAACTTTTTCCACTTGCTGACCTAAGACAGGAAATGAAGGAGGAATTATACTTACACGCTCTCCCGGAAGCTAGCATGTACCGACCATCAAGTTCAAAAAAGAATACCATTGCTGTGACCGCTAAACCTGAAGTGAACCATGTCACGGGGACAATTAAATATCCCGAACTCCAATATGTCCAAAAGAAAGAGTTTTGGAAACTTTTGGCCTGGCACCGCCTTTCCGACAAAGCAGTTCCATGCTCACTTGCGGAGTACTCGAACAGGGCACACGATATTCACGAAGCACTCAATGCATGTAAGTTTGAATCGGGGGATCCTAAAAACTGCTATGCAATCAGAAGAAGCCTCTTAGATATTTTGGTGGATGACAGGAATCTTGACAAAAACGGCTGTGAACTCTTCTCCAACCCACTAAATGCCCACCCTAGAATTCACTCTAGAAGATGCATACCCACCACAAGAATGAAAAAAGCCCTCAGGCCCTTCTGCCATCATGGGAAAGTTGGCTTTGATGGCCTCGCTTGGGATGCCTACGTTGATCCGATAACAGGCATCGGCAGAATCGTTTATGGAAATCCCCCCTTTGATGGGAAAGAAAAGGGCAAATCTTCGGCGGTTATGACTACCTTGGAAATGGGACATAAAGCGGCCAACACCGTCCCCGGATTTTCAGGAACATGGATTCTTCCGCTGTCTCCCAAAAACCAAAAAAGATGGTTCGACAAAGGTTTTAAACTTGTTTTCAGATTCCCGCATAACACTATTCCATTTATCCCACATGGCTATTGGACGGGTGATGACCCCTACGTTCTCCCAGGTGGTGGATGCTATAAGGATGACTTTTCGGATGTTGTTATCATAGCTATAGACAGTGCACCCAGTGATACTCAACCAGTCTTTGACTGGAGGCCTACACAGAAAAAGATTGCCAGATGGTTCCTCAACGTCCTTCCTAAGTCCAGAGTCACGAAGAAGAGGCTAGAATACACAGGAGTCAGCTATGATATTTGGGATGAAGTTCTGAACGAAAGCGTCAAAGTACTTCCTTCTTCGCTTTGCCCATGGCCCACTCAAGACCCTCCTTATCATCAGAGTGATATTGAGCCTTATTATGGTGGTCACCACGACACGACAATCACCAACGCAAATTCCAAGCCCTTCATAAACACCGTTAAATGGCCCAAAGTTCTCACACTCATGGGATACCTCCCTCCTCTTTTTGGTACTGTCCTCAACACGATAGGTGTTCCCCGTGGCAAGATTAAACCTCTTCTTAAAAAACTATCAAGAATTTGTAGACAACACACCAAAAATAGGCGAGACGTGTTTCTGTTAAACACCACCACCACCTTAAACACTGACCCGCATACAGTTGACATCTCGAGCAGTGAAGCCATGACAGAAACAGAAGCTGTGCAACAATCAAACGACTTTCTTCAAACCCTCCTGCAATAATTCTCAAAAATTTGCAATAAAAGATGGTCCCGTGTCCCCAAGGGGAGGGGCCGTCCCCCCCCTCCCCTCCCCCGCCACCCCCTCTCCCCCGCCCACCCCGACCCCTTCCTCAACGTCTCCAAAACCCCCCTTAATTCTCCGACTTCTCTCCCCACCGCGCCCAGATTCAGCCACCCCTCCACTCACCCGGCCATGGCTGCTTCTCCATCTTCTAGAGTTTTTTGCCTAGCACTTAGCTTTTTCTCTAGATGTCACCCTGCTGAAAAGTGGGTTGAGCCCCTTTGTGGGCGCGCTATAGCAGAGGGAGTAGCCCCTGGTGTTTTCACTAGCCTGCTTTGCAGGGATACCGCACTCTCAGGACTTTGTCCCCTTTGCTAGCGTAAATGTTTTATTATTATTATTATTACCTTTGTGCTGGCGCCGCAGGCGATTTTTCCTGAAATTATGGCCGTTTTAAGCGTTTATCAATGAAAATTTAAGAAAATAGCTGGCTAATTGAAAGAAAATGGCTTACTATTCTTTGAGTTCTCTTATGACGCTGACGCCGGCGGGGGGTACCAACTCGATGAGTACGGCTGGCTGGCCCAAAATCCCTGTTTTCTTAAATATGGGCGATTACTGTAATGATATACCATTTACGTTGAGAATAATTACAAAGTTATGAGTCCGTTGTAATCCTGCAAACCGCAGGCAACTGAAGAACAGAGGGAGTTGGAATCATCCTCATAGCGCACCCCGAAGGGCTCATCTAGGTCATATCAACCTAGGAAACCGCGGCAAGGCAAAACTACGCAGAGCGCTAAAAAGGCCGTGCCGGCGGAGAAGCAGCAGAGGAGGTGGAGGTGGAGCGAGGCTGCCATCGTATTACTTTGATACGAAAACCGGGGGGGAGGGCGGCAACGAACCCCCCCGGTCTAGGGTCTTGCGGGGGTTTGTACCGGATGTGACGTGTCCACGGGCCCACCATCGACCATGCGTCATCGCACAGCGTCAGGACGCGGACGCGGACGCGCACGCTCGAGCGGTCGAGCACGATCGACGATGCACGAAGCAGCAAGATCGAAGATGGCGCGCGCACGCCGACGCAGTCGTGAGTGTGACGCTGTGACCGGTGTCATGTGTGGTCATGATGACACTATAATTAGTAACTATTTCAAAAACTCAAAACTGTGAACTCCTGTCGTCCTGTGTATCATTGTTTTGTATGTGGTCAAGTGACACCGTCGCGTGACACATCAGACAGTGGCAGTCGCTAGCGATAGACGATACAGTACCCTTTCGATCTTAGATCGTTTTGTTTACTGTGTCACTGTACATAGGCTATGGATAGGCGACGCGACGAGGCGAGGTGTCACAGCATGTAGATAGAAGTTTGAAAATCTTCCCGTTGAAGCAGAAGAAAGTTGACATCGGGGCGGGCATTTCGGGACTTTCGAGGGTTTCGAGGCATGACGAAAAGACAAAAAAATGATCGTTAGATTGGATTGAGGAAGAATGTTTCCTACCTTTGGATTCTTGCGTGCTGATTTTTATTTCAATTTTCAAGAATAAAAATACGATTCGGATAGGATATCTTGATATCCTACGGTGGAATCGGGCCCATTTCAAAAATATTAATTTAAATCGAAACTGCAAACTCCATGGATTGACCTTGCGATGACACTTGCTGCATTATGACTCTGCGTTCCCCCCCAAAAAATTCGAACGTTGCCGAGCAGCTCGCATCGAACACAGGCATCTCAAAAGCCGGAATCGTGCAAAGGAACTTCCAGAAGCGGTAAGGCGGTCAGGTGAATTCAGTAGGATACTTAGGACCACAGCAGGGAAAGCTCCGGTAAGCAGGTAGTTCAGGTAAGGTAAGCAAAATGCCGATGGACGAATATGAGAAACTTGATAAGATTGGAGAAGGTACCTACGGGAAGGTGTACAAGGCTAGGTGCAAGAGGAGTGGGCAAATCGTAGCACTGAAGAAGACCCGCTTGGAGGTAACTCGCCCGTGCTTTCTGTGGGGCCTCCTTTGAAAAGGGAAATGTCTACTGTCAAGACACCATTTCTCAGTACTTTCTTACTGCTGATATTGTTTGTCATTTCCAGATGGAAGAGGAGGGCGTGCCCTCGACCGCTTTGCGCGAGGTTTCTCTGCTACAGATGCTCTCTGAGAGCGTTTTTGTTGTCAGGTTTACCTTGACCCTCCAGTTCCCGTTGTAGATTGATGATAATATTTCTCTAGACTTTCACATTTGATATTTGTGGTTGATCTCAACCCACAGTTATGAGTCGCTTTGTCACATCTAAGGGAGTGCCACTATTCCCAATGTGCAATGGCTGCTCTGTGGTATTCGGCTTGGTTACCCTGATTATTTTGACAGCGGTATTGAAAGTTTCTCCTCGTATCGTTTGAAATTCAATTCCGTTCTGCACGCCTTAGCGCTGAGGAACTGGCTTTCGTTCACCCGATCAGGCTGCTCAACGTCGAGCACGTTGAAGAGAACGGGAAGGCCATGTTGTACTTGGTACGTCGACGCATTTTTCTTGACCTTCAATATAAACTTTATGGTTCCATCTCTGCAACGAGAGACTCCAGTTTCCTCTCCTGGAGCTTCCCAACGTCTCGACGTTACCCAATGATTGTGAAGCAGCCTGCTTCGTTAGGGGACGGCAGGGTGAGACAAATACGATCCGCGTGGATCCTACCTACCCCAATAACAACTTATCTGAGCCAGCTTCCCGTTCTTTGTCCAACGACTGGACACCGGCTGCTAGCCGGAGGTGTGTTGGTCTACTTGGATAGCCTCGTGCCAGTCTTGTGGTCTTCCCCCCGTTTTTTGGAGTCGAACGCCTGTTGAGGGCCTCTTCTCCCTGTTCAGCTGGCCAAAACTTTTGAACGGTTACGCTTTTTAAAAAGCTACAAGCCTCTGTGCCAAGCTGCGATCCGTGCCTTTTAATACATTTGACCGTGCGGGCAACAGGTGTTCGAGTACCTGGACACCGACCTTAAGCGTTTCATGGACCTGACCGGTCGTGGCCCAAGCTTCCCACTTCCCAAGAGCTCTGTCCAGGTGTGTTGCTAGTTCTCACCCGAGCACGTCTTTAGCTGATACCCTCCGCGCTCTTGCAATCCCCTGTGAGGGACGGATTTACTGAGGCCTGTTTTTTTCCTCTTTTACAGAACTTTATGTATCAGCTCTTGAAGGGCGTCACACACATTCATAGGCACGGTGTCATGCACAGGTAACGAGAAGCAACCGTTCCCAGACTGCGTCGTCTTAAAGTGCCGCAACTGTCCTACATTGAGAGTTTTCGGACCTGAGACATGTTAGAATATTTATTTCAGGGACCTGAAGCCCCAGAATTTGCTCGTCGACAAGCAGAAGAACTTGCTGAAAATCGCTGACCTGGGACTGGGCCGCGCTTTCACGGTCCCTGTGAAGAGCTACACGCATGAGGTATTCTGAGATTCTTTTGTGCGTCTTAGCGCAACTTACTGGCTATACCTTTTGGTATTTTCTGCGGTGTACTTTTATGACCTTCGCCTCTTAAAAGTCGAGCTTCCGGAATAACTGCAGATTGTTACGTTGTGGTACCGAGCACCCGAGGTTCTTCTCGGAAGCACGCACTACTCAACCCCCGTTGACATGTGGTCTGTTGGCTGTATCTTCGGTGCGTCTGATTCTTTCTGTATTTTGCCTTCCTCATTCCTTTTCTCCTCCATTTGGCTACTATGAGCTGTAGCAGCAATAATCCCGCTTCTGACTCTGCTTCTGAAAGGTGGCTCTACTGTTAACTGTCTTTTTTCAGCTGAGATGGTGCGCAAGCAGCCACTGTTCCCGGGCGACTCTGAGCTTCAGCAGCTTCTTCACATATTCAAACTCCTCGGAACGCCCAACGAGAGTGTGTGGCCTGGAGTCACCAAACAACGTGACTGGTAATTCCCCCACAGTCATAAGTATTGGGAGCCCTTGGTGATGCCCGGACTTCTTTGCCGGAACCTCTAAATTTTGTTAGTTCCTCGTGGCCTGCCGTCCCTGAAGCTGTGCGTTCTGCAGGCACGAGTTTCCGCAGTGGAAACCACAAGGACTGGCCAAGGCTATTCCAGAGCTTGACCCCAATGGAATTGACTTGCTCGAAAAGATGTTGGTGTATGATCCTGCCAAGCGAATCCACGCAAGCCAAGCACTTGAACACCCATACTTCAACACTTTGGATAAATCGCAGGTGAGTTTGTGAGGATACTTGTATGTGATGCTTTCGTTGTGACTAGCAGTCTTCGTTATTTTCCTTGTATAACGGTGGTTTTTCTTGTGACTTTTGCAGTTTGACAAGTTTGAGAAGGCATCGGCCTTTGACAAGGAGAATGCCACTGTTAGGAATTAAGGGAGTTCAGAAACGGTTTCTTATTGTACTATAACGATTTTCCTGCAGAAATAAGCAGTCACCGGTATCGGTTGTACATAACTTTGGTCTGGTTGTACCAATATGACGAGGATTGCATAGCTTCCCTGTATTGCAGCTCATAGCCGATACACAAATATTTTTTTGAAAGTGTTCAAAAACTTGCCGAACTCTTTGGTAGTCCCAGACTTTCCAAGTTTTCACGATAATTATCTGTGTTGCAACTCCAACATATGACTGCGTTACTCTGCTCCGTGAACAGTATGGTTCTCGGATGCCACGTCTTCAGCCACCGTGATCCTTGTTTATCACACATACCAAAGGTGTTCTTGAATCTCCCGGTTTCCCAGTCGTGCAGAGCTGCCCCATTCCCTGACGGATACATCACTAATAGCAATTTATTATACATATAACAATCGCTTTTACGGATATGACTTGACAAGGTGATAGCCTGCGGATTGGGCTACCGATCTGTATGCTCACTTTTTTAGAGGGTCATCCATATGTTATCGATATATTTGGGGAAATAACGAGATCATCCAGTTACCTACTATGAGTCAACAGTGAAAACTACACTGTAGCGGCTATCGCCTTGTCAAATAGTAACCTTGTGAGACTTAAACATTTATTCTAAGATTATTATATGAGAAAATTGTGATCAAATATGTTAAGAGCTTTTGAATATAAATTCGATTTGTACCTCACTAGTAGCGATAGCGTCTCAAAATCTCAAATTTTATTATGTTTCGATTTGTACCATACAAGTCGGGGAGGATTTTTATGTTGATGGTTTCGATATTAACCTTACCACGGTGTTACTCGTTATTATATATTGTACATGCCATTGCTTTCAGTGGAGGCTAAAGTATGTGGCGACCGACCACCATAGAAAGGTACGATTGCCGGTGGCCACACGCGCACGCGGGATACAAGTGGGATTGTGGCAACGCACTATATGTTTGAGGAAGGCTCACATCTATGTGAGTGACTTTCATCCGAGTGACGACCACATTCCACAGTACAGCATCCGAGACTGATACCCGAGAATGAAATTTCGGCTTGCATGGCAGGCATCATGGAAATGCGTCCGCAAAATAGTTATTGCTAACCCCCTCCGAGACAAGTAGCGAGTGTACATATTGCTAATATTGCTAATTGAAATAGTCAAGGATGGAGACCGAAGTTCGGTCGCTGCTAACCCTAGTCGCACGTTCGGGGCATGGGCTTGTTGTTTTAACTCATGCACAATCGACATCCCTTCGATTGGCACTGAGAAGACCGTTGGACTCATACTAAAACTGCTTATATGCCACCATCCGTTACTCCGATACTGGGATCAGCACGCATTTAGGTCACGGTGCAGGGCCGTGAAGCCGTGACACGATGTCATCACAGTCACAGTCTAAGCATAGCAGTGCAGCCACGATCATTTTTATGAGTGCACATTTTAATGAATTCTCGATCGATTTACAATAACCGAAAAGCAGATTTTCTTCTCAAGATTGCAACCCATTCACTCAACCCAAATCCCGCACACGCGACAACCCACATAATACAGCAATGAAGTTGTAAGAGGCGAAGGTAAGCAGCAATTACCGCATCCGCGCCCGATGCATTCACACAATCTTACATAGCATCGGCTGGGCTATCACACACTGATACATGCGAAGCCCACCGGAAGCTCTCCGGGTACTGCACTACATGGCCCGCATGGATTCGTCGGCAGTGACCATGTGCGTGTTCTAGCCCAGGGAAGAAAAGCCAAATCGGAATAGATATCCAGCAGGTGCATGACCACTATTTCCCCCTTTTATCCTGGCGCCTTGCGCTACAGCTCGTTCCAATGACATGCCGCATTTCATATATTGCGGTAAGTATCTTCGGCGGGTGATGAAGGGGAAATAAATCAAGGGAAAGGTGGGCACCACTAGTGACACTGGAGTGCTTTCCCACCTCAATCAAGAGACAATACAGAGTACCATATGGATGCAACCTGCCTCTCTTCATAATAAACGAGCAAAAGCAGATACGCACACATATTTTTGAATGTATGATGTATGTACGTGAGTGATTCCGCGCGCCTGGAGGAGGCTTAGATTATCATATCCCATCATCACAATTATGAAGTAACTAGTTCGAGATGATTGCATTCTTGGATGAGAAGTGCAGCATTATAGCATATCAGGAGCTCATAGAGTCCCAATGCCTGGCATATTATTGCCGGGTTCCCAGTTTGGCAAACAGTCCATCGAGAAATGAGGAGTCTGAAGCTGAAGAGTCATCTGCTGCTGAGTCACGCTGACGTGCACTAGACGATAACGGCCTCGCTCCATTCCCTGCACAACCACAGCCGACAACAACGGAGGCCTGAGTTTGTATCCACGCCAACTTGAAGTCTCAGCAGAGCCAATGGACCAATGCAGTTTGAACACCACACACTGCATGCTGCTGCATAATCTGTGCTCCCTCCAATGGCATGAAGGAGGAAGTGCCACCTGTCGGTTGTCTGCTGGATCCTGCTCCCACTGCATTCTGAAGGCGCGTTTTGGCAGCTTCCCAGTTTCCACCTCGGCCTTCCTCGGCCTCCTCTCCTCCAACGCGGTGTAGCGGAGATGCTCCCACCCAGCGCGGTGGCCTGAGGCTTGCACACCCAAAAGATTTCTTCTTACGACATGTTCAGCCTGCCGCGCTACTGGCCTCTCCACTGGCTCTGATGTGGCACGACAAGGGCTGTCAGACCCAGGCGGCCATGGCTCTGAAATAGCATGACAAAGCCTGTCAGACCCAGGCGGTCATGGCTCGCTCGTGTATCCATGCTGATAAACACCCCTCCACCACAGTGAGCTGAGAGGCGCGCTCTGCGGCGGCTGCATGTCCAGCTTGAACCAGCAAGCGCCTTGCATTCTCCTCACCAGCAAGCAATCCTGACTTTGGACCTGCACGTGGGCGTGTCCCAGCATGCACTAGGGAAAACCAAACACTGAATACGACTGAATACGACTGAATACGACAGAAATTCAAACTGAACGTTTCCACAGTTATGCCTGAGGTGTGATCACTTTGAACTTCTCCATCCCCGTCTCATGGCTGCCGCTGCCAACCAGTTGGGGCACACACCGTGGTGTGGGGATCCACCAAGGCCCAAGCAGGCACTCACCGATACTTCCCCGGCTGCTCCGGCGTGCTGCGTGGCAAGCTCATGCTCCAGCTCCCTCGCCTCGCAGCGACCCGTGGATCGCTGATACGGCGCTGCTGCTGCTCCCTCCGCTCCTCACGCGATGGCGGTGCGATGAGCGTCTCGCCCATCAGAGAGTCCCCAAAGGGCAAGCCTTGCTGTGAAGCCTCCCACCCCCACAGCGCATAACCCCCGTGCCGACGCATCCTCAGCCCTGGTGCATGGCTACCCAGGCAACCACATCAGCGCGGTTTGGATGTGGGGGCATGCCACAGGCTGGCTCGCGGCCTGGAGATGGGATCAGGGTAAAGGAAGACCTGGCGGTTGGAGCGCTCCTGATTGATAATGGAAGTTCCGCGGGTGCACATGGCAGCGTTCACACCATTCTCCTCGTCGATGCGCCACGAGCCCTTGCCAACACAGAAGCAGCAGGTGTCTGCACAGAGATAGCACCCCCCGGAACGCGTGAACCAGGCCCCCTCGCCCCCCTGCCAGCGCACAGGTGCCATGCCGAGTCCGCCACAGGCGGCGAAGCACAAGCAGCAGTAGGGCAGCCGGGGAGTGGGCAGGGGTAGCTTGGGAGTGAACAGGGGTAGCTGAAGAGTGGACAGGGGTAGCCAGGGAGTGGACAGGGGTAGCCGAGGATTGGACAGGGATAGCCGGGAGTGGACAGGGTGAGCCGGGAGTGGACAGGGGTAGCCGGGGAGTGGACAGGGGTAGCCGAGGAGTGGACAGGGTGAGCCGGAGAGTGGACAGGGGTAGCCAGTGGGGGTAGCCGGGGAGTGGACAGGGGTAGCCGGGGAGTGGACAGGGGTAGCCGGGGAGTGGACAGGGTGAGCCGGGGAGTGGACAAGGGTGGCCGGGTGTGGACAGGGTGAGCCGGGGAGTGGACAGGGGTGGCGGGGAGCCGGGGCGTGAAGGCAGGAAGTGGCTGACCTGCGATGTAGCTGAAGGCATCAAACACAACGAGGATGCAGAACACTGGGAGCAAGACGGGAAACCAGGCGTTGAAGGCCTGCCAGGCGTCCAGCGCCTGCAGCTGCCCTCCCAGCTTCTCCTCGAACACCGTCACCCGCCCGTGCTGGTGCACCACCGGAATGAGGCTGCACCACCGGCACCGACCTCGCCAATCATCAGCGGAGCGGAGAAAGCGGAGCCGAGGCAAGGCGGGTGCAACAGGCAGATAGAGGTGAGGCATGTGTCCTTCCCCCGATGGCTATTGACCATGCCAGCTCTATATTTGTCATCGGCTTGGAAAGCTCTACGCAGGGTATTGGCTGGGCCAGCTCCATCCAGCTGATTGGCTGGGCCTGCTCCACGCGAGCTATTAGTGATGATTTCGAGGGGCTTTGTAAGGGCTGCAAACTTGTGAGTGTGCCCGAACCCAAATGCCCTTACATCCATGCTTATACCCGCTGCCATAATGCTGCAAGGCAGCACATGCTGAAGTAGTGGTGTGTGCTCGAACGCGAAATAATGCCACTTGGATGTGCGCGGCAATTCGAAATCGCATTGTCTACTGCTGTTTAGGCATCGATGCGTATGTCTAAACAGACGAGGGACAAGGAACACCATCGTGAAGGTGTAAGAGAGCAACCGAGTGAAGGTGTAAAAGAATAACCGAGTGAAGGTGTAAGAGAGCAACCGAGTGAAGGTGTAA
>LGRX02034565.1:0-22632 GCA_001247695.2 Cymbomonas tetramitiformis
TTAAGCATACATGCTGACGTCACATTCGACACTTCCCCCCACATGCGTGTCCAAGAATTGTAAGCCCGTCGGATGAAAATCCCACGGACTCACTTCGAGATTTCATTTTAAGCATACATGCTGACGTCATAGTCGAAAGTGCTGACGTCACATTCGACACTTCCCCACATGCGTGTCCAAGAATTGTAAGCCCGTCAGATCAAAATCCCACGGACTCACTTCGAGATTTCATTTTAAGCATACATGCTGACGTCACAGTCGACACTTCCCCACATGCGTGTCCAAGAATTGTAAGCCCGTCGGATCAAAATCGCACGGACTCACTTCAAAATAGCATTTGAGACTGCAGAAACCTAAAGAAGGGTCTATCAACATACTTTTCGCAGTTATATGCTGAAATGTTTCGGTGTTGCAGTTGTATGCTGAACTCTTGGTACATAGTTTTTAACAAGGCTTACAGTTAGTATGAAGAAAATTGCAAGGCTCTTGAGGTAGAGCACAACAGCAATGGGGGGCAGCACAAAGCGCCGGCCAAAGCCAACGCAAGCCAACGGTGTGGCTACGACTCCCTCGCATTGCAAACCGGTTACCTAAGTTTTTTATCTTTGTATAGGACGACGGATCTCACTTCATATCCTTTTTTCAGGTTATCATGTACCGGAGTCAAAGCTTAAATCTGGGCTCATATGTTCCCCTATCGCCGGGGTGTGCTCTCTGGTCGGGAATGTGTTGCTTACACTCATCACACTTAGTATATTTCTTGCTTTGTGTGGAGGAGATGCCGCTTACAACCCAGGTCCTGATTCTACTGGGCAGTCCTACGTACACAATTCCAGCAGTTCTAGTGGATATCTTACCTATGTTGATCGAGGTTGGACAGTTCGCCACTCGTCTACCTCAAGGCGCATGGCCATACTCCAAGGTAGCTGACAACGTCGTTGCGGTGGACCTCGTTGAGCGACTGGACACGTTGACTGAAGCTTGGACATCGCATAGACATGGAGGTATGGTGGAGGTGCGTATTCCTACCAAAGGTGATGTTGATCACGGTCATTTCGAGGAGAGTGCTCAGCAAGACGTCGAGATGGCGGAAGGACCGGAAGAGGCAATCACCCCGCGAGAACGTGCGCAATCTGCTATGCCACCTATTGAGGGCTTTGCAGATTTGACACGAGGGAATCGAAAGTTCTGGATTGATAAAATGCGCAACACATTTGGGAGAAGCCCTCACCGCATTGCGGGAGCGGTGAGGGCTTATATACTTACTCTTCCGGAAGGCTTGAAAGTTGAGGTCCACAAGGAGTGTCAAGCCGCGTTTGTGTCGATTGCCGATCGGCGCTTGGATATGGTGAAGACACAGTTGGTTGCCAATCTTCGCACCTCTTTTCGCAGCTTAGCCCAACGAAATAGTAGGGCCAATGTAAATATAACTATGGGAATAGCGGCCGCGGCTTTTGGAAGCAATTTATTCGAGGACAAGTTGGTGCTCACGGCGTGTAGGTTGCTAGGGGTGCACCAGCGCATCGGAGATTATTGTGGGGTTAAAGGTCATGCCAATCTGGTGGAGGGGGCAAGCTTGGAACATGAGGAGCGGATGCGGCGTGGCCTTTGGAATGGCGTTATGTTGGCGGAACGGAGATTGGCTTCGGGTTGTTTGACGGCGGCGACATGCGCTGTTATTAGAGCATTTTGGTTGCACCCGGATAACACACGAGTAAGTCCTTGTAAGAAGGACGTCTTATTGGCACGTGACCCCGACACAGGCCTTTTGACGACACCGAAGGAGTACGTGAGCAAGCATTGGTTAGAAGCCTCCCAACTTGTAATTTACAGGAGGTTTCAAGCAAAGTACCCGGCTATCAAGATTGGGCAACGTTCCTTTGAGAAGCAAGGTGTATGCAAGCCGCACAATGTCGTGCGGTTACGAAGGAAGGACAACATATCTTGTTGTTGCCGTTACCACGAGGACATGCGCATGGTTCTTGAGGGCTTTGATAAGGCTCGAGAGGCGGTGCACTCACCGTGTGCATGCAACCGTGCGGCTTGTTGCCCGCGGGTTCCGAGGACGGCGGAGCATAGCCGAAAGGCGGTTGGGAATACCGGGACGGTTTGCAATATTGCAAAAGCGGGAAGGTCGACATCGGCGTTCGCGGAGGGGTTGCTGTGTCCTCGTGTGGGAGACAAGCACCCCATCCAGTGCTTGAGGGGGTTGTGCGAGCGGTGCGGCGGCTGCGCCAACTCCACCGTATGCGCCCAGGAGGTGCAGCATCAGGCGGAAGTGCAGTAGTCTTGTTATGAGACTTGTAACACAGGGCAGATGGACGATGATGGGAAGGAGATACGACGGTTGCAGTTCGTGCAGAAGAAGACAAAGCTGGCGGCCTTGATCTCCAAATTGCAGACGTTGCTATTGGGACACGAACCAGGGAGTTCCCCAAACTGCGAGTGCAAGGGGCACTTCTTAACGAATAGTGCGGCGGCGGGCAACCCGGAGACGTGGGCGTGGAGGAAGCTGGAAGGCAGTGGGGACTGCCCGTTTCTACGGCCTTATGCATACCACACATTCATGGCCTTGCACCAGCAACGACAGTTCCAGACGTGTGTGAGGGACTTGCCGCTGGGTCATGCGGTGTTCTTGTTTGACTTCTCCGAGAATCATTCTTTGAACATTCCTCGAGAAGCTCAAAGTCTTCATTGGGTGGTGAAGCAGGCGACGATATTGGTTTGTGTGGTTTGGAGGCATGCGTGCATGGCGGTGGATGGGGTGGAATCCACGGCAGAAAACCCGGTGTTGGTGAAGGATTACATTTATCTCATGAGCGACGACCGCAAACACGATCACCGGTTCATTCAGTACATGCGGGAGTTGATCATTCGAGAGTACTTCGTCGGGCGGGGGATAGCAAAGCCGATTTTCATCCATGAGTGGGCGGATGGTTGTGCTGGACAAAATAAGTGCGCGGCAGGGTTTGCGGATGTGGCGAGCAGCAAGTACGAATGGTCTTTGGGTGTCCCTTGTCAACGGAACTTCTTCGAGACCGCGCATGCCAAGGGGGAGCAAGATGGGGCGGGGGCGCATGTCAAGCATGCAGCGGCGGTGGCGGTCATATCGGAGGGTGACAAGTGGTACGCCAAGATCTTATGCGCCGCGGACCTTTATGCGTTTTGTTGTGAGAGGCTGAGCCGGCGTGCAGATACCAGTTACGCAAAGGCAAGAGCAAGCTTCAATCAACGGTTCTTTTACTTGGTACCAGAGGACGCATTGCACGAGGAGCCGGGGGGAAGGCAGGCGGTGGATCACACCGTTAGCGCGGCCTACCAGAGTGTGGATGGGACTCAGCGCTTGCATTCTGTCAGGGGGGGGAGTGCCGAGGGTACGTTGATGGTACGTGAGCGGACATGTTACTGTGTGCATTGTTATGCGGAGTGTGTGCGCCCTGAGCCAGACTCTGATGGATGCTTGGAGAGGTCCCACGTGGATGCGTGGAGAGATGTGGAGTTGAGACCGGCTACTGGCGCGGACGCGGTGAGGATCCGCAACATGGTGGAGGATTATGCGGCGGGCATCAGTGTAGCCGTGCGGCGTGGGGCTATCATGGCGGTGAAGAAGGATCCCGCAGATTCATCACATGCCTACTATCTTGTCAAGGCGTTGTCGGCAGTGACAGAGGTGGGCGGGAGGGCGCGTCGTGATGACTACGGACAGACATTTGCTCCTGGAGACTCGGTGATTTCCGGGAGGTATTTCGAATGGGCGGACCGAAATGTGCGAGATACATATATCTTGGATACTAGTAAGAAGTGCATGATTCCGTGTGAAGCGGTGCTAGCATGTGATGTTCGGCTACATAAGAGGGGGGATATGTACCTGATACCCCCTCGAGAGCATGAGCGGCTGTTGGCACTTTTATGAGATTTCAGTGTTATGTATATATATAGTGTATATAGTATATATATATAGTGTGTGTGTGTATACATATAGTGTCATCTAAGATGATACCATACTTTGTATTGCCAACTTGGTTGGTGTGTGTGGCATACTACCACAACACCGCGCGATATGAAATTCCTGGTTTATACACTAATCACAGACGAAATTAGTTCACCCGACCCCGTTGTATCATGGACCCAAAGTGAATATATGTGTGTAATGCATACTTATAGCCTCTAAATACTTCTTGACATTTCTAACAACTTCTCAAGATCATTTTGATATGTTATTACACCCGCGCGATATTTTGTTCTGATTTGCAGGCATTCCCCAAACCAAATTAGCTCCGCAGCGCCCAACTAATATGCCCCGCAAGATGAAATTTCGATCCTCGATGCCTACTTATAACCTCGAAATATTTCTTGACATTTCTAATAACTTCTTAACACAACTAATAACTTCTCCTTGTCATTTTGATATGTTCCGCGCCCACTAGATACAACAATATCTTGTTTACAGGCATTTCACAGACGAAATTAGCTCCCCCGCGCCCCGTGAATATGACCCGATGTGAAAATTTGCTTTTGGATGCCTAATTATAACCTCTAAATACATATAACCACTTCTAACAACGTCCCGATATCATTTTGATATGTTACGCATTCACGCGATATGCATTATCTGGTTTGCAGGCATTTCACAGCCGAAAATAGCTCCCCAACGCCACACTAATATGCCCCGAGATGAAATTTTTGTTTCTAATAATGCATATTCATGACCTCTAAGTACTTTTTGAAACTTCTAACAACTTCTGAATATCATTTTCATTGAGTATGCATTTTATAGTGCAAGCCTTCCCACGTAGCCGTGCTACACGCCACAAACACAATTGTGGGTATCCCGGCGGCCCCATGGTGTGAAGCTTTTCAACATTTATCGGGACATATGTCCGAGGTTGTTTGCCGAAGGATCACCGGAGAAGGATAGCATAGACGAAGGTCTTTGGAGGTGAACATGGGCTTTGGGTTTGGGTTTGATGCGCAAACCCAAACCAACAAACACAATTGTGGGCATCCCGGCGGTCCCAAGGTGTGAAGCGTTTCAACAATTCTCGGGACATATGTCCGAGGTTGTTTGCCGAAGGAGCACCGGAGAAGGATAGCATAGACGAAGGTCTTTGGAGGTGAACATGGGCTTTGGGTTTGGGTTTGATGCGCAAACCCAAACAACAAACACAATTGTGGGCATCCCGGCGGTCCCATGGTGTGAAGCTTTTCGACATTTATCGGGACATATGTCCGAGGTTGTTTGCCGAAGGATCACCGGAGAAGGATAGCATAGACGAAGGGCTTTGGAGGTGAACATGGGCTTTGGGTTTGGGTTTGATGCGCAAACCCAAACAACAAACACAATTGTGGGCATCCCGGCGGTCCCAAGGTGTGAAGCTTTTCAACAATTCTCGGGACATATGTCCGAGGTTGTTTGCTGAAGGATCACCGGAGAAGGATAGCATAGACGAAGGTCTTTGGAGGTGAACATGGGCTTTGGGTTTGGGTTTGATGCGCAAACCCAAACAACAAACACAATTGTGGGCATCCCGGCGGTCCCATGGTGTGAAGCTTTTCAACATTTATCGGGACATATGTCCGAGGTTGTTTGCCAAAGGATCACCGGAGAAGGATAGCATAGACGAAGGGCTTTGGAGGCGAACATGGGCTTTGGGTTTGGGTTTGATGCGCAAACCCAAACAACAAGCACAATTGTGGGCATCCCGGCGGTCCCATGGTGTGAAGCGTTTCAACAATTCTCAAGACATATGTCCGAGGTTGTTTGCCGAAGGAGCACCGGAGAAGGATAGCATATGCGAAGGTCTTTGGAGGTGAACATGGGCTTTGGCCTTTGGGTTTGGGTTTGATGCGCAAACCCAAACATCAAACACAATTGTGGGCATCCCGGCGGTCCCATGGTGTGAAGCTTTTCAACATTTATCGGGACATATGTCCGAGGTTGTATGCCGAAGGATCACTACAAGGGATTCGTGAAAAGGTGCGCACCTCCTTGTTGGCGGGCATGTTGTCGCTTGCTCTCCTATCTTCAATCTTGATTAGCACCTATACACATACACGATATTCGAAGTGAAGGCACGTCACAATGATGAAACATGCTGAAATAAATTTTACCTTTTACAGGGCGAACGCAAAGGAGCTCCGTTAGTATGCCTGCGAGGAGTTTCCGTGGGGGGGGAAACGAGGGTTAAAAACGGCGCAAATGTGAAGAACACATGGGAAGTGAAGATGAACGTGCAAGAAGGAAACAACAACGCCTCATTGCGTAGTGTTGAAGACGTAGTGTTGAAGACGAGGGAAGAGGGATTACCGAATGGAACGAATGAAGTCGAACAAAAAAAGCAAAGGCGTTAAGGGAGCTTAAGGTCTAGCCAAAGATGCCGACGAGGGCGAAGGTCGAAGAAAAGTAGACTAGTAAACAGTCATTAATATCAAAATAACATCAAAATAATACCGTAGAGCACGAAGCAATAGGTATTCAACGGAGGTTAACGGGCTCTTGAAGTGTAGTCGCAAGGCGAAATTTTCAGGGGGCGCTCCACTATAAAGTTAATTTATATATTTCCAAGAGAAAATCTCGTGATGGTTGTATAATTTCTGCACACTGCCTTTGCCCCCTGAACTTTTCATCGTAAATCTCCCACCAACTGCCGGAACTACTGGCGGGCGCAGGGTTGTGATGTGCTCGGAGCGAGCGTGCCGGGCGCAGGCCTGTGATGTGCTCGGAGCGAGCGTGCCGGGCGCAGGCCTGTGATGTGCTCGGAGCGAGCGTGCCGGGCGCAGGCCTGTGATGTGCTCGGAGCGAGCGTGCCGGGCGCAGGCGTGTATTGTGCTCGGAGCGAGCGTGCCGGGCGCAGGGCTGCGTTGTACTCGGAGCGAGCGTGCCGGGCCAGCCAGTTCAACTTCCAAAGCGGTGCATATAATCTTCGAAGATAAGGGCTCATGAGATGAGAGCGCGACTGTTTTCGAACGGGCTAAAAGCTACATAACCAATTGCCTGCGATCAAACCAATCTCACGGAAACAGCAAAACTTTCTGACGGAAAACATGGCGACCTCGCTCCCCAAGACTCAAGCGTTGCTTCTATATTTCCATGCTAGTGGTGGTTCAAATTTGCGGAGGGGCAATACATGAATACGCGCTTCAAAACATTTGGACAATGTTATAAAACCAGGGCGCTCTGGAAAGTTATCCGAACAAGGCGCAAGCGCGCTTGACACTCGTACGTGAACTCGTACTGAATTCGTACGTGAACAAGGCCTCTATAAAAGATGTGGGGTGAAATTACCTATGTAGTATATGTAGAAAGCGAACTCTATTGACGCGCAACAACACCGTGTTTGCGCCAAGCCGTCGCTTCAGATACGGTATGGAAGATATATGTTAAAGCTGTGATAGGGATATTGCGTGAACAATACAAGCACGGTGTGAAAGAGAGCTCTGAGCGAACCTCTGCCAAATAGAGCAGAACGCGGACTGTGAAAATAGCTGAGAAGAGCTCTGTTTTCGAATAAGTAGCAGCGCTGACAAGCGCTATCTATACACGTACTGAGTTCAAACCGGCCGCGTTCGAAAGTTTGACAGTCCTCTACCAAGTCAACGACGCAAAAATAGCAGGATAGCCTTAGAATTCGGGTAGGTCTCTGCAAGACGTACGCGTGTCCTCAACAGGAAGCGCGCCCCGGAGATAGTCCGCATTCTATCGAATCACATCTCCTCACAGTCTACTTTGTCGCAAGGCAAACTGCAAAGTGTAGCTTCGACCTTATGAAACGAACTATATGACGCAAATACATTCATAAAATGAATGTCACTGTAAAATCGGACAAACAATTCGAATATCACAGGCTGGTTATAATATAAAGATACACTGCGATAATTCAATAGAGCGAAAGCGAAGAGCTCATTCGGATTCTTCAGAAAATTTTCAAAGTCGCAGATGACATACATTCAACTCAGGGATTCACAACACGTGTACATTGTAAGTAAATAGCTATAGAATATTTAACATGACATCGCATATTTGATATATGCAATTGTTCACCCTACAAGAGTGACAATTGCTATCGCTATCGTCTAATCACATGACCACGTATGACATGACATCTAAGATGTGAATTTTTTCAAGACAAGGTCGCATATATAATGATATATATTTGTACACGTATACTTCTGCATCCTATTTTAATAGCACTAGATTTGGGGATGTTCTAATTTCGCCTTTTTATGCATCGGCTAAGATGGTCAAATCGATGATTACATGGTGCTTGCCATCGGTGTGGCATGCATGCCATGCACACGTCAGCCGTCAATCGTTTCTCGTCCATGAATCGGGATGTGCTCGTTAAAATATCCGGGAGGTGGTGAGTGATCGCGGAAGAATCCTCCAAAGATCATTGGTCAAAAATCGACAGAATGGGTGACTGGAGAAAATTTTCAGAGGTGTGTCATATAGTGGTAATGACTTATGCACCTGCAATCCTGCATCCATGCGATCATATCGATCTTATACACATGCCCCCATCATATTTGGGTCATACGTCAGGTTGGAGTGCATATATTGGCCATCTCTAATGCTTATTAACAACCGAACACCTTTTTAGTCGATTTTTTAGCCGGAATGGGATAATCGGTGCAAACATGACCCATTATCCACGATGCCCGCTAGAGTGCATTCATAGTGTGGTAGGAGAGTATGGTGCTTAAACTTTTGAAGTATATCCATAAAATGATTTTTTGAAAGCTTAACATAAGCCATATGGGCAAGTATGTGAGCGATGTGCACTCGTTAGCTTGACGCGAAGTGAAAATTAGAAGTGCAAAAATCACAAAATCCTCACCCGCCACGGTAAACGAGAGCTCAGATGGCGACTACCCACGCCATCGCCAGTCCCGAGTCCGACGCGACGCGAGTCCCCAGCCGAGCGAGTCCCACGCCAGTCCGCAGTCATAGTCACAACACACGAGTGACGAGAGCCACAACTCCGAACTCGCGAACTCGTTTCGCGTTTGTGGTTTGGTCCACGTGTTATCGTGTTAAGGGTAGGGTGCCATGCCAGAAGGTTTCAAACCATTTTTCTGGAATTAAATTTCATAACAAAATCCATATTTAACCGATACACAAAGTAACTAACTTTCAAAAAATCTTAGAGGCGAATTTTGCAACATGACCCCCTATTTTTATTGGTTAGGATCCAAGAATGGTGAGTCAACGTGATATAAAAAAAACCTCAGGAAAAGTTATCACATCATTTTCGAGAAATATTTTTTATAAAATCAAATAGTGATAATTTAGTAAATGCAATCGATACATAAATTCTAAAAATAAATCTACATGATAACTTTGCCTGAGGTTTTTTTTATACCACGTTAACTCACCATTCTTGGATCCTAGCCAATAAAAATAGGGGGTCATGTTGCAAAATTCTGCGCTATAAATTTCAACAAGTGGCAGCTTTGCAATGAAAA
The DNA here is from genome assembly GCA_001247695.2 of Cymbomonas tetramitiformis. Lineage (NCBI taxonomy): Eukaryota > Viridiplantae > Chlorophyta > Pyramimonadophyceae > Pyramimonadales > Pyramimonadaceae > Cymbomonas > Cymbomonas tetramitiformis. Next base: position 9,466 of record LGRX02034565.1, read on the forward strand.
TTTAATTGTATTAACTATGGAAATTGTAATCAATACTTTTTAATTCGTGAGATCACGGCACCCTACCCTTAAAAAAAACTAACAAATACAAAACAGTTATTCTCAGTTTTAGTTTACAAGTGACACAGCCCTATCAACTGTTAACCATCACAAGACAGTTTAAAAAGAGCTTTCAAGAAGCCTAGAAGGGCTGCATTGGAAGCTGGTAGAAGTTCTCAGGAATACAGTGTCACGCCTAACGCCCCGCGTTGGACTTGACGAAGTCATTATAAAATACTTTACCATAGTTTGTTTCAAACGCACCTTATTCAATGGTATGAATTCGGAGTAGGTACTGCCGCTCTTAAGCGGAGATTCTGGTATACCCTGGTGTTTCCCACTCAAGCGGAGTTCTGGTACACCTTTTGTTTCATTATGGGCCAAGAAACTGAGCGTAAGTTTCATCCTTCTATTCAAAACTCAGAGACTCGATTTCTTCGCAGTAGCTGCGAAAATGCCGATACCAAACTTGCTGTTTTCATCGTCTTATCGTTTTTTCCTGTACGACTAGCAGGTGTTATAAGAAGCAAGCGATACTGGCTTTCCAGAATAGCGCAAAAAACTTCTATAGATTTGAGAGGTGACCCTGTGTATCCACGGAACCGCATTTGCTCAAAACCCCTGACATTTCACGTTTTGCTCGCTAGACTTTCAACTTACCTTCAGTTTTGTGGCTCTGGGTTCTCGTGTTTTTCGAAGAGCTCACAATAAACTGCACACGCTCACACTCCTTTTTGAGATGCACGATTGCCTCCACACGTGTCAAAGTATTCAAAAATTCAAGTTAAGCGAGTCTTAGACGCCGCACTTGAAAGACTATCATCGAGGAAGTCTGGGTGTTTGCAGGTAATGATATCGGAGACGCTGGGCTTAAGACGTTGGCGGAGGCGCTTCAAGATCCCTACTGCAAGTTGCGAGCACTTCAAGTCCGGGGTGAGCTTGACTTCACCTGTTATCTGGAAGTTTTGCTGCAGCTGCTGATATCAAGGGGGCCTGAGAGAACTTGAAGTGGCAGACGCCGCTGTCTGGGGCGTATGGAGGAAACTGTGGAAGTTTCGCATGTGACGATATGTTGGGGAGCGGGGTGGGTAGAGACGCAGATAATGGAATAGGAGATGCCGGCGCCAGGGCGATCGCAGAAGCCCTCCAAAATAAAAACTGCAACCTGGAGATCCTGGAACTGCAATGTACGTGGAAGACGGGGTTGATATGAATACTATTGTGAGGGAGCACTGGAAGTTGATGCGAGGTTGTATGCTGAAATGGCGGATGTGTTAACGCAGGGAATGAAATTGGAGACTCCGGAGCACTGGCACTTGCAAATGCGCTTCAAGATAAACACTGCAAGCTGCGTTCTCTCGACCTTTCAGGTGACTCAGGATGTGCGAGAGGTGCTTTGGAGCTTTTGCCGAGTTCATATGATACTGGCGTGCAGATGTAACTTAACCGGATACGAGGCAGAACGAGTGGTGATGCACGTGGTGTTGTGGACGTTGCCTTGAAGCAGGCAACTCAATCGGCGAACGTGGAGCAAAAGATATGGCTTGGGCCATTCGAGAAGCTCGCAACAGTGTCCTAACGTCTCTTCACCTTGAATGTAAGTTTTGGGATACCACCGAAATAAACAGTTTATTCAAAGGGCACCGACTGCTACTGTCAGCCTATGCCTGCAGTACGAAACACGAGCTGCTAACGTTCAAGGAAAATATGAGAGTCGTTGGTGGTGGCGTTTTTTTTCTTTGAGTTAGGGTGCGTTGAAAAACAGAAAACATGGCACACCTCTGACCACCTGGATTCTGCCTCTCGTAGTTCCCGAATCCGACACCTGCAGCGAGGCCAGATCGGAAACATATCAATACCAGGACTTTTTTCGTTTGTTTTTTTGGCCGCACAAGCTTCACTCCCATGTTTTCACTTGCCCATGGTGTCGCTGTCTAAAGGTTGTGTCCCCTAAGGAGGATGTATATAGGTTTCTTGAGTTGTTTAATGGTATACAAAGGCACCAGCTGATTGCGATGGGGGATTGTATGGGGGGAATATGCAGACAATGGTGTGGGGGAGGCCGGGGCGGACGCTCTCGCCGCGATAGTTCGAGATGATAAGTGCCATTTGTCGTCAATTTGTCTGGGGGTGAGTTCGATTTCGCATTTGCATATTGCAGCTGTGAATGTAAGGAAAGGTGAGGAAAAGAGGAGGAAAAGCGGTTGTTTACGCTTGGAGAGTGACGTGTTTGGGTGAAATGGATTGTGTGGAATTGCAGACTATCAACCCGGGAAAACTCTGAGGCACAACTTAGATGCTTTGAAAAGAAAGGAGAAAAGGTCAAAGCAAAGAGATATATCGTACGAGTGTGAGGTGTAGGTCCCTTCGGGCGATGATGTCCTGTATTATATTAGGCTAGCATATGTTTTTTCATTTTTTTCCACTCTTGAATCGGGTGCTCTAGTCCATATCTATATCAATGCCATGAAAAAGTCTTAAGACATCTGTCGTTGCTGGCTGGTGTTCCTTTGAGCTTTTCATGACTTAGCACGACATGGCTTTATCCATCATTGGTACCCAAATACAATATTATAAGTAGAAGATAGTTTTCCAAGTAGCTTTAAAAGTTACACATGTTTCGACCTCGATTTTGATGACAGTGCAATTTCATATTTCCTTGCGGATAGCTAACATGGTAACAAATGTATAAATGTTCAGCAGAACTAGCATACAACTCTTTGATATTTTATGTTGTCCTTCATCGAGAATTCTGTCTCAAGAAAGGGAGTGCGACATTTTGAAAATAATTATCTGGATATCTAAGGCATTGAGGCTTGCGGATGATGATGATGCATGCAAATAACGAGGGCAAGCCAGCTTGCCGAGTCGCTTACCCGGATGGGACCTTCGAGCAATCACGTCTGGAGAAGATGATCGCAGGCAGCTTTTCATTCAGTACAAATGTATGTAACTTTTGGACTAAAAAGTATGGCGCTATTTCTAGAACAGATAAATTGATAATGACATGTGTGCACCTTGCTTGGGACCACTTTTCCTTTGCTGTGAGATGAGAATAGAACGGCATCGAATGTGCGGACACATGTGACATGCACATGTGTCCATACATATACCATTCGCGTATTGCAGTATCGTACATATTCCAGTATAGTAATTATAGTAAAACTATATATTATAAGTATATTAAGTATAGTTAAACTAATGAAAGTTTGTAAGGCACATATTGCATTATTATTCGATCGTAAGTGACTTGGGTAGTATGTATCAACTAATCATCTGATTTAGCATGCATAGTGAAGTAATTATCTTTATGCACCTACACGCGAAACCGCAGAGCAGTGGGTACGCTTTTTAAAACCTCTGTTGTAGACGGTCTGAAGTTTAAGTGTGGCGCAAGAAATTGTTCCCAAAGCTGAACACGATTATATGACATGATGAATTGAGATATTGAAATTTCGGGAAATTTGGCGACCGGAACGTATACTCTGGTAGCCTTTGGTTTGAGAATTTTCGCGGCATTATTTACGAACATAGTACAGATTTACTTTTTTACGGATTTCTTTTTACACGGATAACGCCGTTGTCATATTACATTTCCTACGTGTATAATGCCATTTCGTCATGCGATTCAAGGGCAGGGAACAGCAAAATTAGAATTCTGCAGGCACTAGAACGGCTCGCCTTAGCTACTGTGTGTTTCCACGACCAATCTGCACTGGCAAAGAAATACATTAAAGTCAATTTTGAAAGATGCAGTTAAATGCAGCAATCTTGTCTAGTTTTCTGAGCTCTTTCAGATTCTTGGAAACTTGAATATGCTGAGAGGGAGACTCTTCCATAACCCCTGTCACATATTATATAGCCTGTCATTCTCATCAAAGTCCAGCAGACTTTATGATCATTCGAGCTCTCCAGCATCTGACAGCATCTCCGTCATATCGAGCAACGCGGCCTGGAGGCATTGCGGTAACACGTAAGCATACATCACTTGCTCAAATAGCTATAGAACTTGGGATATAGTTCTTTGGCGGCAGGCTATAAAGCACGGCTGCTCATTTGCTTCCCTATATCCCACTCCTGGAAACAAGAATCGCTGACTACCGAATTCCCAAACAAAGCGCGCTTCATTCTAACACTTGCAAGTCTGCTGCCCTCCACAGTGCATCCCATTTCGATATATTCAGAACATGAATTGCTAGTTTGAGAGACTTTCACAGCTTTACTGTGTAGAACCAGTAATGTGGACCAGCCCTGAGCCGTCCCGGAGTCAGGCTGGCATTCTTGGCAAGTTGACGAAGGCCTAAAATCAAGGCATGGAATACTGTCGAACACGTCACGCCCACTGTGCCAACAGCCGGGTAACGCGGCGACTGCCCATGAGAAAGACGTGGCAGTGGGGGATTGGCTTGTGCAGCTCAGTGGTTCTCCCATACGTTTTTTTTCTTTTGTTTCACAGGTTCATTTTGAGGGATTGTAGGGCTTGCTACATAGCGATATAACGACCAAATATTATACCACGGAGATGATTTTAAATCATCCAACAAATAAAAACAAGCAAACATATGTTACGGTATGAGCGCGCAACATGCCAATGGTGTGGTTTCACGGGGTATCAGTCTGTTCACAGTCATGCGCCTCAGTGGGGTCAAGGAATACTTGATCCCACTTAGCTTAGAGAATCCAGATAAATGTAACAAAGTGTGCGCTGAAGCCTGTCATCCCTGGCCTGGGTACACAGTGCACCCGTTTTTTTCTCGAGCAGTCTGGTAGTATAGATATCGGCTGTAAAAAAAAAAAGTGGCGCAGGGATACACACGCAGTGTATAAGCAAAGCCACCTGAAGAACTGAGTTATTGGAACCAAAGCCAAAAGATGCTGGCTATGCTGCACGGCGTGGTCAGCTGTGTGAACGGCATGCTTGGCGCGGAAGGGGGCGCGGGGCTCTCGAAGCGCCAAGGCCAGGAGCGCTTGCGCTGGGGACTCCCACCAGACTCTGAAGCCTGTCCACCGTCGATTGATTCTGGAGCAGCTCCTTCTTCCCCTGAAGGAAAAAGCCCTTACTGCTATCAGCCGTCTCCCGCCTGGATTGAGACATCCTCACCACTGACAACGTGCTTTCACAAAATTTCAACTCCAAGTCGCTTCACAGTGATGTAGCAAGGGGCGAACACCATTGTCTTGATCGGCATCGCCGCCGCCACCGCGAATGAGAAGGCTTCCAGCCTGTGTGGTATCCCGCTCCAAACCCCCCCTCTCCGTCTCTCTGGTCCCAAACCCTTCCCGATCACGACGAGATGCTGCACGGGTTGCCGCTCAGATGTGCCGAGCTGACACAAAGCGCATGAACACAATCTGTGCCAAGTGCGTCGACCGGGAGCCCGCGCGTGTCTTCGACTCCAGGCTCATTCTCAGGTACGGCAAACGTTACCCACATCGGAAGATGCTGGCCAGCAAACCCCTATCACCGGATAATGCTGGCCAGCGCACCCCTATCATCGGAGGATGCTGGCCAGCGCACCCCTATCATCGGAAGATACTGGCCAGCGCACCCCTATCATCGGAAGATGCTGGCCAGCGCACCCCTATTATCGGAAGATGCTGGCCAGCGCACCCCCATCATCGGAAGATGCTGGCCAGCGCACCCCCATCATCGGAAGATGCTGGCCAGTGCACCCCCATCATCGAAAGATGCTGGCCAGCGCACCCCTATCAATCGGAAGATGCTGACCAGCGCATGCCTATATCATTGGAAGATGCTGGCCAGCGCACCCCCATCATCGGAAGATGCTGGCCAGCGCACCCCTATCATCGGAAGATGCTGGCCAGCGCACCCCTATCATCGGAAGATGCTGGCCAGCGCACCCCTATCATCGGAAGATGCTGGCCAGCGCATGCCTATCATCGGAAGATACTGGCCAGCGCACCCCTATCATCGGAAGATGCTGGCCAGCGCACCCGCATCATCGAGGCCCAGGCCACTAAGCGACACTCAGAGCATGCAGCCGCTGTCCACGGTGCAAAGCGCAGCACTGCGCTCCCCAACGAGAGGCCTGGCAGCATCCTACCACACCAGCGACACAACTCCACTCTCGGGGTCGGTCGGATAGCATCGTACCACACAGGTGACATATATCCCAGCTTCCGCTCGGTGGACTCATCGCCACTTGCCTTCTCCTCTGCCATGGCGTCAACCCCCCCACCGCCCGCACGTAATGCCAAGAGACTTAGGCCAAGGATCAAAGCATGTTAATAGGCCAAAGCGCAGACATCAACTGAAGCTGAGGCCGGGCGGACCTAAGGATTGACCGAGGGGGGTAGCCACGTGGTAGGGATGCATCGATGCATGGCGGTTGGCCTCCTCTCGAGCGATGCGGTAAATGGCACAGGCTCATTCTCTCCGCACAGCCACGTGGCAACAACGAAGAAATGGCACAGGCTCATTCTCTCCGCACGGCCACGTGGCAACAACGAAGAAATGGCACAGGCTCATTCTCTCCGCACGGCCACGTGGCAACAACGAAGAAATGATACATTCACTGACCCGCGCGCAGTGCCTAAATCTCTCTTAGACTTTTGAGCAGCCGGGTGACAGGATGCTGGGATGACCCCTTGGCATCACTGAAGGGGATGCGACAGCACCTGCAGGTGTCAGCTGCTCGAGTGGATGCTGCAGTTGGTGCACCATGCGCTCAGCGCGGCGCCAGTTCACGCAGTTCACACGCCACCCCACCACTTGTTCCGCTCCGGGCGGCATCCCCGGCATCTCCTGTGCTTCCTAAATCCTCCCCAGTTCCCGCCTGTTAATCCCTCTTCAACATACCGCCGCGGCAGATTTCCCTCTTCAACATACCGCCCCGGCAGATTTCCCTCTTCAACATACCGCCTCGGCAGATTTCCCTCTTCAACATACCGCCCCGACAGATTTGGGTGGAGTGGGGTGGGGTGAAGTGGAGGGGGTGTTCATAAGGTGAGGGACGGGGATGCTTGCGTCGAGTAAGTGTGGCCCACCACTGCGTCTGCCATATATAGCATACGGAAGCGGCTCGCGACCTGAAGGGATGCCGCCAGCAACGCGGCCTCCTGCTCCTCGCCGGCCTCGCCGCCAGCCTCTGTGCGCTCGTCGTCAAAGTACTCCACCTGTCCATCCCCTCCGCGATCGCCACTCATCCGCTCCGGGCTCCCGCTTCATCCGCCAAAAAGAGTGCTCAGCGCTAAACGTACACGTTTTGATTGGCCAGCGACACACGCAGGCCTGCCGCACAAATCGCGCTGGTGCTGGTGGCCTTCCTCAGGACGCATGAGTGCCCTCTGCAGCCGCTCCTGATTCCCTCGGCAATCAGCACATACAACGGCGAGCTTCTCCTCCGCCTACCATTCCACATCAGGTCGTGTCCGCGCCAGGGGATGGAGGGGGGCCATGGGCTCAGGACTGAGGGGTCACTCACCTCCGCCTCAATCAGCCCGAATGAGGATGGAATGACTCTCCGGGTGCCTGCATCTCATTTATCCAGCCCCACTCAGCTTAGAGCCTTGAAGCCCCTCGTCATCGCGCGGGAGATGCCTCTCTGAGCGTCATCGCCTCAGGGAGATGCCTCTCTGAGCGTCATCGCCTCAGGGAGATGCCTCTCTGAGCGCCATCGCCTCAGGGAAGCCTATCTGAGCGTCACCGCCTTAGGGAAGCCTCTCTGAGCGTCATCACCTCAGGGAAGCCTCTCTGAGCGTCGCCTTAGAAAAGCCTCAGGGGCAGAGGGCTGCTCCATGGGCTGCGGAAGCAGGAGGGACACGAGAACGAGAGACGCCTGGCATTGCCGTGCTTCGCACTCCCCGCATCCCACGGTTCATCCGCGACCCACGTTTTATCCGCGTCCCGCGTTTTATCTGCGTCCCACGTTTTATCCGCGTCCCATGTTTTATCCGCGTCACGGCAAGCACGGGGGCTGCAGGGCGATTCACATCCAGCCTCTGCTGCTATGCGCCTGCTGATGTTTGCTGACGCTTTGTCGTAAAAAGTCACTGTGCCATGCGACTGGGCGCTGATTGGGTAAAAGTGGCTGCGGCGTATCGCCCTTCACCGACGCTTCCAGTGAAAACCAAATCAACTGGGTACCAAATCAACTGGGTACCAAATCAACTGGGTACCAAATCAACTGGGTACCAAATCGACTGGGTACCAAATCAACTGGAGTACCAAATCAACAGGGTACCAAATCGACTGGGTACCAAATCAACTGGGTACCAAATCAACTGGGTACCAAATCGACTGGGTACCAAATCGTCTGGGTACCAGATCTACGAACCGAGGACGATCAGAGCCGTCACGGCATGCCACAGGAGGATCACGGCATGACACAGGAGGATCACGGCATGCCACAGGAGGATCACGACATGCCACAGGAGGATCACGGCATGACACAGGAGGATCACGGCATGACACAGGAGGATCACGGGCCCACTGCAAGAGCTGGCGAGTGAGATGCGCTTAGGTCTCACCCTCCACCACTCGAAATCGACGTTGGGCATGCATTGCCACCTGCGCCAGGCACAAGGGTTCCGCGGCCTCGCCCCTTTGCTTCTCCAACCGGGGTGCTGGGCGGACACCACAAGCGGACCTGGACTCGCAGCAAACTCAGAAGCCGCATGCTGCTCCGTGTGCGCAGTGTATGCGTGGGTCTGCCCAACGCTCCGCAAAGCCTGACCGTTGATCAACCGGGTCTCACGTGCAGCTTAGCTGTGGATCCGCTGACTGCTGGGTGCAGCGTAGGCGCAGGTCTTGCGAAACGCTTGGGTCTTGTGCACAACTTAGTCATCGACGCGACGTGTCCTCCGCGGCACTCATAAATTGTGCGGAGTTGAGCAATGCATCCGATTGGATGATGATGCCTGACGACGAGGCAAAAGCACGACTAATGACCGCATCGTAGCTCAAGCCAGCGGGGTGTGCGTATGCGCAAGCGTAACTCACCTCCCAGCTGTAGCCGTCCTCGTAGGACAGTACCTGCAAACATACCAAGCTTCAGTCCCAAAACTATTGGTTACAGGCATCCTGACTGGGATGAGTGAGGCAAAGCGTCACCTCTCTGAATCCTCTTGCCGGCCTCCTGACCGGGGTACCCGGGAAAAGGCAGTGCCTGGCGGCCTGCATTGCTACTCCCGGGATGCATTTCTTAAACCACTTCCCTCAGATCCACCGCCGAACACCTCTAAGTGTGGTGCGAGCTGTGGGTGTGGTGGATGCCGTCCGTGAGTACAAGATTGCCAGGGCCACGTCTACAGGGCGATGCTTACATCAACGCCAACGGTCGTGCCGAACTCGGAGTCACAAAGGCCGAAGACGCGCCCTTGTTCCAGGCATTGCTTCACGAGCTTCTTGTACCGCGGTTCAAAAATGCGCAGGGATATAGCACTGGTGTACACCTCCCATCCCCCACCCGTCTCTTCCTGATCCACCTTCCCCGGCCCATCTTTGCCGTCGCCCATTCATCTTGTCAAGAAATGCAGTGCCGATGCACCCATCTACCCTCTCTTCTCGCCCTCATTTGTTCCTCTGTTTGCCCTCGCAGCCCCCCTCGAGCTCCAAAAACTCGGGCGCATGTTACACATGCCGGCCTGAATACATTCCAGGCGAATATAACAGTTACGAGGTGAGTGGGCACACGGAGCAGTTACGAGGTGAGTGGGCGCACGGGGCAGTTACGAGGTGAGTGGGCGCACGGAGCAGTTACGAGGTGAGCAGGCGTACAGACAATTCACGTTTGCAAATTAATGGATAAGGCAGTGTGAAGGGACAACGAAGTCGGCATATACGCATATACTCCCACGTGTACCTGCTAGGGAATGCCACCACTTCGTCTAGGGGGAAGAGCATGACTGTCTCACGGCACTCCACTTTCTCCTCCGACACGCTTGCTTTAGATGGCTGGGCTGCCCTGCGGACAGTGCCCCCCCTCGTTCTTTCTCTTCCCTCCCCTTGCATGTGGCTCGCGGCCTTCGGCGATCAGTTTGAGCGCCGGCAGTACAGGAGAAACAGCCGGTCTCGTGTAAGCCAACTGCCACCTCACTCTGACAATGCACAGTGGCGCCTAGGTTACTCCAAGTATCGTTACGCTCTGAATCGTCCCAGGAACACGCAGTGCGAGCCTGTTGACCACTGGGGGGCGCACCAAGCGCGCTGCGCCTCCTGCTCCTGCGCCTCTAGACGACCGATGTGCTCCTGCCCCGCCCGTCACCCCGCTCATCTCGTCATCTCTTGCTGTTGCAGCTTGTCCGTCGAAGTAGCTCTGGGCCCTCTCTTCTTCTACCTTTTTCTATTTTTTTCGTGCCGTTTCTCTCCTCACGCAAATCCCGTCAACCTGCCTGAAGACGACTTCACACACTGAATGACGCGAGGCACACGTGTAGCCGATCTTCTGTGGCTATGTGGAGCCAAAGGAATCGGTCCAAGGATAAGCCACACTCACCAATGCCCACTTACAACAGGTTGCACGGCTATATATGGCGCCTCATCAGCTTCCCTGCCCACGGGGCGAGGTTGCTGGCCGTGACGGAACTCACAGTGATGAGCAGCTGTCAGGAATGCGACGACCGGATGGTGCACGATCGCTCGGGAGGCCTCGGGACACCCAGGCGTCTGTGGAGATAGGACCCCGAGTAGGAACAGTGCAGAACGACAGTTGCTGTGCAAGGGTGGAGCGCATTGATCAAGTTCGCAGCTTCCTCGCAAGGCATTCAGCGCAAGGGCTTCAGTCCCATAGAATTGGTGTTGGGGATATTGGGTGGTAAGCGCAGATCAGTGGCGGGCGCGCAAGGTCAGAGAGAAGCAATTTGGTCTATCATTCACAGCCCTTGGGACGACCGCGCGCACTCTCTCTCTCTCACTTCTGCAAATAATGTCTGCCATCATTTGACTAAGTCCAAAAAGTAACGGACAATTGCCGGATGTCCGCGCAAACATCCGTCTAAGAGGCGGGCAAGTACCTTCTCCCATTGGTCAAGGTCAGGGGTAGCAACCGCACTAAAAAATATCGGCTCCAGCATGCTCTGGCAAGCAACCCGCCCCCAAGGTGATGCTCCCATTTGGGATACACGTGGCGCCCAGTCAAGTTGTCAAGTTGTCAAGTTGTCCTAAGTTGGCAGTACGAAGATGTCCCATGATCGACCACATACAAGCTGGCTCCGCGGCTCATCCCCATAGACGAGCACCGGCTCATCACCGCAGACGAGCAGGTTCTGCAGATGCCAACATACAAGCCGGCGCCGCGGCTCACCGGAGAAAAGTAGGTGAAAGCAAATTGTGTTTGAGCTAGCAGCAACTCAGTGATCCTCATAAAGGCTTCATCTTGAACTTCTCTGGTCCTCGCTGAAGCTTGTGCCGATGTCAGAGTGAATCCAACGCATCCGCTTCTGCAGATACCCCGCACCCACAGTGAGCGATCCGCTTCTGCAGATATCCCGCACCCACAGTGAGCGATCCGCGGCATCGTCGCATCAGCTCCTCTCTTCCGGGTGGAAGCTCTCCTCGGGGTGCCCCCCCTGTCGCAGCTTCAGCGGGCTTGCCTGAATGATGCTCTTCGCCCCTCTTCAGGAATGGGGAACCCCCTTAGTCTATGTCAACTAAAATGCACATGTCAGCCCATTGATTGGCACCCAGACAAGGTTAATCCACACGGCACGATGCTCGGCTCAGCCCATTGATTGGCACCCAGACAGGGTTAATCCACACGGTACGATGCTCGGCTCAGCCCATTGATTGGCACCAGACAGGTTAACACGGCACGATGCTCGGCTCAGCCCATTGATTGGCACCCAGACAGATTAATCTACACGGCACGATGCTCGGCTCAGCCCATTGATTGGCAACCAAACAAGGTTAATCCACACGGCACGATGCTCGCCTCAGCCCATTGATTGGCAACCAAACAAGGTTAATCTACACAGCACGATGCTGGCTCAGCCCATTGATTGGCAACCAGACAAGGTTAATCTACACGGCACGATGCTCGGCTCAGCCCATTGATTGGCAACCAGACAAGGTTAATCTACACGGCACGATGCTCGTCTCAGCCCATTGATTGGCAGCCACACAGGGTTAGTCTACGGCCTGCCCCATCGCAAGTGCCCAGCGTCGCTTGAAGTCACCAGCGGCCTGCCCCATCGATCAGGCCGCTGGTGACTTCAGGCGCCGCTGGACACTTGTGACGGGGCGGGCGTGTCGCCCGAAGAATCTGCCCGCGCCTTGTCATGTGGAGGGTCACCTGCACTCCAGATCGTTCATTGCCACAGTGGCTTCGTGCTCCGGTGCCACACCTGGCAAGGCTACGCCAAGCGCCGAGTTGGCATTCTGCAAAGGTCCAGTGATCCCTCCACCGAGAAAAATTACTCCAAAGCAGCCCGGGAGCGACCGTAAAGACTGCCGTCCAATTAAAAGCAAGACGCAGAGCAAGCGACGAAAACGTCCACCAGCAAAGCTAGGCAGCGGTAGGTCAGATGGACAGGAAGCCGCACACAGAAGACAAAGCTGAAGCTGCCCGTGCCCAAATGATCATAAAGTGAGGGCGACAAAAAGGACACGCCCTTGCCAAACGTAGGGCGCAGTGTGCAACCATACAATGTGATGCAGCATGCTGTGCTACATCTCTGATTATTGCCCTCCTCAACACCGAAAGTTGTAGGTAAGAAAGTGAAGGAGCACCGACCAAAGACACCTTCGCCACAGCCAGGAAAGCTTCGCAGACTCGCCGCTCCTCGACTAGCAACGAGCACACACCGCAGGTCTAACAAGCATGAGGCGAACATATGTGCCACTCACGTGCTGTTGTCCCAGCACGGAAGGGTGAGGCCGAGATGGTGTGCGGGAGAAAGAGGGGGGCACCGGGTAGAGGTTCCGCACACGCGTAACCATGCCCGAGAGGTCATCGCTGCAACGTTGACCCACAGCCCCCAGTCAGTGAGCACCGCACTCGCTCGCAGCAACCTGCGCACTCTGTCAGCGCTGGAGGCAAGCCGTGTGCGCTCCGATGACAGGTGGCAGCCTCTGGGACGCATCAGATCTTACCTTGAGGCGTCATCGAGCCCCCCTCAGCGCATCTCGTGGAGTGATCTTACCTTGGGGCGTCACCGAGCCCCCCTCAG
>LGRX02034566.1:0-33102 GCA_001247695.2 Cymbomonas tetramitiformis
CTCAATCATGTGCTTGGAAAAATCATTTGGGACCCGGGCAAGGTGCCTATCATAATAGGAACACGTATTTCCATGATTTGGTATGCCTAATGGAGCCGCAGTTTTAGGGTATATTTTGTTGTAAATTTAATTAATTTCACTAGTCCTTCAGGAAGGACTAGCCGCGGTATCGTCAATAATGGCCCATTAGATGGATAGGGGGTGGTGTACCACCACCCACACATCAAGTTTATGACCCAATGTAAAGGTTCATAACCGTAAATGGCTTATAATGACGATATATTGTGCTCTCAGCGCATGATAAACACCACCACTAAGACGAAAATGCTGAATTGTGACATTTTCCGACCCAAAATTCGAGCAAATTATTCAATAACACGCACCCTAATGGTTGGAGAATTCCCTAAAAATTACCGAGGTATAGTTTGAAGTCGTATTTATGCATCACTGTGCTCACTATTGGTAATATGTCTCATAGACCACATGATATGGGCCATGCAAAGCTATAATTTGGGCATTGTGCCCCCATACTTAAGCAGTTCCCGCTGATATAAATATGACAAGTACCACCGAGCACTAGCCATATAGCGACCAATGGCATAATCCCAACTCGCCGCCACACTCACCTATCATTGGGTAAACTAGACTTGTGCAATATTACCACTTGCGGCACCTATCTGGCACGTAGAGATCTCCCAAAAAAAATCATGAAAATCAGTTACTGAAATCAGCTCACCAGGTTTCTTGGATTGACTAGAAATATGGGGGTACATGCCACTTGTGCATCCAACAACATCAATATACGTGGTCCCCTGACCAATGGTTGGCAAAGGGACTTGGTTTAGGACATATAGATGATATCTTAACGGTACCAGGGTCACCACCATTGGCTAGAGCGTCTAAGAAAATTCCGCCGCGCTAGTCCTTCACGAAGGACTAGATTTCAGTTTAGTCCTTCAGGAAGGACCGTCGGGTACTAGCCATTAGTCACCGCATCATATTTTGTATCGTATTTACCATCTTGAATGCTTGCATGTGCTTGTGAATTTACTATAAGCACTCATACGTACTTATCTATTTGCCTCATCGATTCCCGCGTTTATACGTGCGTCTCACGTCTCGTCGGAAAATACGTTATTTTCGTACGCCTTGGAATTATTTAGCTATCTATAATTAAATTGAAAAATGACGTTCCATAATGTCGTTTTCATCGAATAGCGTGTTCAGACGCTGCTTCAGCGGGCCACGCAGACGCTGCCTCCGCAGCCCACACAGGTGCTGTCTCAGCAGCCGACGCCTGTGCTGCCTCAGCGGCCGACGCAAACGTTGCCTCTGCAACCTTGCGCAACGCCCATCGGCTGCACGCCCGAGGCGCACCTTTTGCAGCCTATCGCGATGTTCAGCGGCTGCACAGCTGAGGCGCTGCCTCTGCAGCTAGCACCGGCGCTGCCCCAACAACCCACGCAGGCGCTGAACAAGGCTACAATTCAAGCAATTGCAATATCTTTATGGCAGGAAAGATTGACCAGTAAATTAACAGGTTGAGCAACAGCTCCTCCAAATAGTTACTTCAAGTTAGAACAGCCTCCAAATGGGCAATATTCAAGCCTTATACTTTCAAGGCGCGCAGTTCATATTCTCTAATCGATATGTCCCATGTCGGCTGGCATATCATCATCTGCCACCTATACAAATCCTAATCAGAGAATATGCATTTGGACAATCCTAATCAAGACAGTTGATTTCATTGTCCCTTGCTGATCTTTGCTTTCTTCCTACGAGGAGCCACGTCAAGCCCTTCTTCTTCATCACTGTCACTTCTTATGGAATACTTCAATTGAGTTATATACTCATGTGTCCAACATCTCGGATATTTCCTAGGTTGCCTCTTCGTCTCTTCAGACACCCCAGCCTTATTCTCACCCATTGAAGTCAATCCAGTATCTGACCCATAAGGTTTCTTCGGTGGTGCATGAACAGTCTCCACCACGGAGGCTGGGGCATCCTCAGATATGGCCTCAGACTTCTGCTCGGTAATAGGCTGATCATCGGGCTGAACAGGTGAGGTCGGGGAGGTGCCCTTTGGTACCCGGTGAAGTTCACCCTTCTCATCCATGATCAATTGCAGTCCCAGTCTCTTCAACCTTCGAGCTTCAGCTTGTTCTTCAGCATCGTCAGCTACCAAGTCATCGAACTCGCCGACGTCATCCTCGGTGTCATCATATTCAGGCGAAGTTGGCTCCCATTTCGGACTGGCAGTGTCCATGTCATGTATGACACCCGCGTCATCTTTGTCATCAGAATCTGGTAGCTTCTCCTTACTGTTAGTGACACCTGCGTCATCATTGTCATCAGAATCTGGTAACTTCTCCTTACTCCAGGACACAGCGCCTGTACCCGAATCTTCACTGTTCGTAGGCGCTGAGTGTGTAGGCTTACGCCCCTTGTAGGGAATTCCATGATATTCGTCATCGTCAATCACAATCGTCGGATTCCAGTACGCGATCCCAACGCGGCTGATCGGTAATGAGAATGGCGCTACCGGCGCCTTCAACTGAGTGGCGTCTTCTAGAAACCAGCCGCCGCCCCTATTACGCTCCCAGCGGCGTAGCGCACCAGAAGGGTGTACGATAATATGCTGCCAGCTATAATCAAGTCCAGGCTTTCGCTCCCCATAGTACGAAGTCAATGGCTCAGGAGTCCCCTTCCGAGCCCATTGCCATCTCACTGCCCCAGTATGCATAAATACAATATGCCAATCGAATGGCTTGGCCGGGCTATTGTTCCCTGGCACAACTCCTCCCCTCTTAGCTTGTTAGTAAAAAGAGATGATAACTCAGAGTCATTTGTACAGCAGCTAAGATCCAGACACAGATCAGCCATGCGTATGGATGCGTGATATGCTTTTCTGATCGAACAGGTGCTCGAAGAGTTGACGAAGCAATCCAGTGGGCAGAGGGTATACAGCGGTGGAAACTCCCGCTCCTTGTTGCCCTGGATGAGGTCCCAGTTGAGCAGTTTCCGGATGTGATCCCAGAGTCTGTTGGTGAAGACAAGGAGTATCCATCGTGCAGTATCGTAGATCCACTGGAGGAGGCGACTGCGTCCAGATGCAAGTAGGCTTGCGATAGCCAGTACCATACATACAGTAAGAGCAATACAACGGGGTAGGTAACCGGCGAACTACGGGTCGAAATCGCAGCGCAAAAGGAAACCTGCCCATCGGATTTTCCATAAACCAATGCTGGGGTTTGAGAAAGTCAAAAATTTGGAGCGTTCGGCGTACACAAGCATCGGCCTGTCGCAGTTGTCGCACCCCAGTGGTCTTAGCCTGACTGTATTCGGTGCACGGTGGACTAGCCCAGATGACGTCAAAGTAACCAGGTGCGTAACGCTTGAAGTCCCAGTCCTGAACCTTCTCAGCGTAGGTAGGTTGCCAGCGAGGATCATGATCGACGGTGACCACAGTGCTCTTCGGATAACATGACATGAAACTTCTCTCCACACTTCCTGTACCACTGAAAAGGACTAGTAGTCGCAACTCGCGTGTCGAGACCCCAGAGCCCAGAAGAGCTAGATGCGTCACAAAGGCGTCAGCGGAGCGACAGTATTGTTCCCAAGGTAGGCAGTTGTCGAGAGAAGTGAGTTTTACTTCATCAGAGGTGTCCAGGAAAGTTAAAGCTCCGACGCGTTCCCGCCTTTGCTTCCGCTGCATTCTGACCTCCTGTAAGGCTTTTTCCCGGGCTTGTCCTTCTCGTGATAGTCTCAGTTGTTCGAACTCCGTGAGCTGTTCGAGTTCACCCCGTAGTTCAACGACTCACGGGTCTTCCAGGAGTCATGAGCATTAGAGTACCCAGTCCAGCGAACCAGAAATTCTTCTACTTCCTTGCCTCCTTTCATAGGTTTCACTCTTCGAGCCAGAATCTTAGACACATGGGTCTGGGATTGTCCATCCACGAGAACCTTGGCAGGAGTAGGTATTTGTCGACGCAGCGCAAAGGCTTCATCCGCAGTGCGGTATTCCTTGAGGCGATGCTGCGCAAAAACATCGTGGATACGCCATTTAGGGGGTAACTTGAGCCGGTAAGCCACCGGAGCACCTCTGTCAATTTCGGGTAGCTCTCGCTGCTGGTCACTGAAGAACCTCTCGGTGATGGGTAAGGGTCCGTGCCAGCGAGGTCCCAGCTTCCTGAAGGATTCGCGGTTCATGATATTTTCCGTGAGATGCTTGGCATCTACCCAGACCAAGTCTCCCAATTGAAAGGATTTGGCGGTGTGACGCTGGTCAAACTGATGTCGCTGGCGTTGCTGTGCCAGTTCTAGCTTAGTGCGGGCGTCCTCTAGTTGAGCCGCGAATTTACTAGCCATCTCGTGTGCCGTACCTTCTCCACCCTTACGCTTGGAGTGTTGTCCAGCAGCCGCTTGCAGGAACAAGTCCAGTTGCGACATAGGCGAGTGCCCCAAGACCAACTCAAACGGGGTAAAACCGGTTACATCGCTCCGCGTATCGTTTATGGCGAACTCTACGTTGGCACACCACAAATCCCAGTCCTCTGGATTGCTGCCTACGAAGGACCTTAGCATGTCTTCTACCACGCGGTTGGTATGTTCAGCTTGTCCGTCCGAACGAGGGTTGTAAGGCGTGGTGGAGGCCACTTTAGTTCCCATAAGTCTCATCAATTCCTTCCACATAGCATCCTGAAAACGAGGGTCGCGGTCAGAGACAATCTTCATAGGGGTGCCATGTAGTTTCCAGATGTGGTCGAAGTAGATTCGAGCGATAACCTCAGAGGAGCTGTCCTGGAAGTTCAACGGGATGATGTGAACCATTTTGCTGAGCTTACATGTGAAAGTAGCAAAGGCATCGTGATTCCGCGCCGTGACTGGCAGTCCAGTAACAAAGTCCACACTGACCACTTGCCATAGTCGCGTAGGAATAGTGTGTGGGTTCAGCAATCCATCCGGGTAGGAATTTCTCGGTCGCACCGCTTGACAGATAGTGCAAGATGAAACCCAGCGTCCCACATCTTCTGCTGCCCCTTTCCACCAGAAGCGTCGCAGTACTCGTTCCAGAGTTTTGTCCCTGCCCGCGTGTCCAGCTGAAACAGATGCATGCGCCTCTTGCAGCACTACCTCACGGAGGGGTGAATCTTCTCCCAGTACCAACTGATAGCGCCCAGCGCTCACCCTCCACAACACATCTCCCACTACGCAGAAGTCACGAGTGCGTTGATGCGGAGCTTCTTGGATTTCCTTCCTTAAAGTCTGGAGGGGACCAGGTCGCCCATATTCCGCTTGCAGCGCTTTGAGGAACTGGCCTCCTGATATCTGCTGATGCAGGTCTCGAACGCTGGCCGCTTCTCCAGTACGCACGATAGGAGGAGGGGAACTCGTTTTCCTTTCCCGCTTGACACGCTGTCGAGCTGGCGGGGCGTACACCACTAGCAGGGGCCAAGGCAGATCCAGAAGGGCTCCATCCGGGGCGGCGAACATCTGCACAGGTTCTCCTTGAGCGTCATGGGTAGGAATAATGTACTCCACTCTCATTCCCGCAGATCTGAACAACTGCCGCCACTGTGGCATGCGAGATTGAAAGTCAGGAAGGACGAAGAGAGCTGAAGTATTCTCAGGGTCCAGACGCCATTCTTCCACATATTTCCTCAGTACGGCCTCGATGGTCAAATGGTTGGAGGAGAAGGGAGGATTACACCAGACGTTCAACCCTCGCCAGTTTTCCTTCAAGCAGTCCGTCCAGTAGCGGTTGACCTGACGATTCTTTCCTCCCAAGTCGCAACAGGCGTCCACCTCGAAGGGTCCATATTCTTGACTCAAGAAGTCGAACATGTCCACCCGGAACTTCCAGTCCTGTCGATCGCTGGGCTCCAGGAGTCTGGTTGAAGCCTCGCTGCACTTCGGCGTTGCTGAGAAATCAACAGGGGTCTTCCTGGGAGAAGGGGGTGAGGATGCTGTCAGGTTGCCAGAGCGCGTCTGAACTGCCAGGGTGGCTTTCTCGTACCCAGTTTCGGCCAGCTGCAGGGTATGTAAGGCGTCCATCCAGAGTTGAGGGGAGTCCATCCAGGTGAGAGTCCCACTGTACGCGAGGACTGGTTCAGGCTCTTTGGTCTTGGCGGTGTTGGACTTGCGCTCCTTCAACTTGTTGGGATCTACCACTCCCAGGGGCGCGCGTCCTTGGCGGGACTCTTTACCAGCTGCAGGTCGAAACTTGCTGGCAGTGTCTGCGGCCGAGGGAGGTCGCTGCGGTTTCCCAGTAACCGGATGCACAAAGCCAGCTTCTACCAGTCCTTCTCTCGCGGAAATTTCCTTGTAGTCGGGTCGCCTGGACAGAGCGTCTGGAACCCAGAGTAGCGCCCCAGGGATGTATTCCATCTCGGGTACCCCTACCTCCACTAGATCCATGTACCATCGGGCTTGGCGTCGGCTGAGAGGTTGTCCGGGTGCCATTAACCAGACTAGGGGCTTGTGGTCACCCTGCAATTGGAACTCGGTCCAGATGAGGTAGTGTCGCCAAGTTTGCGTAGTGCAGTGATGGAGAGCGCAGAGTTCTCTTTCGCCGGCATGGTAGTTCTGCTCGGCTCCATTAAACTGTCTGCTCTCAAAGGCGATAGGTTGCAATCCATTTCCTACGTCTTGCATCAGTACTCCCCCCAGCGCCACTCCACTGGCGTCAGTTTGTACCACGAAAGGATGCCGTCCTTCGGCCGCCGCTTTCATATCAGGTAGCGCCAGAGTGGGTGAAGAACATAGCGCCTTCTTAATCTCCTCGAAGGCCCAACGCTGCATGGGTCCCCATAGCCAAGCGACATCCCCTTTGGTGAGCTGAGTCAAAGGTTGTGCTACTTCAGAGAAGCCCAGCATGTACCGCCGGTAGTACCCAGCCAACCCCAAAAATTGGCGCACATGCGTGGCGTTTTCCAGAGCGGGCCAGTCCCTGATGGCGGCCAGCTTGTCATGTTGAGTTTGACTTCCTTCCCGTGAGATCACGTGCCCCAGAAAGCGTATCTGGGTCTGCAATAGTTGACACTTAGACTCTTTGAGGTAGATACCCTGGTTCTCACAGACTTCGAGAAATTGCTGGAGATGGGAAAGATGCTCCTCCAAGGTGTTGCTGAAGAGGATACAATCGTCCAGGAATATTCTTACAAAAGGAAGATGTCCCAGAGCGCGCTGCATGCGTCTCTGATAGCAGGAAGGATTGTTGGTCAACCCCATGGGCATCACCAACCACTCATACGAGCCATAGGGAGAAGTGAACGCCGTCTTTTCCACATCCTCAGACGCCATAGCCATCTGCCAGAATCCATCGACCGCATCGAAGGAGGAGAAGTACTTGGCCCCATGCATGGAGTCGAACAACTGCTGAATGTCGGGAAGTGGATATTTGTCCTTGACAGTCAGGCTGTTGATGGCTCGGAAGTCGCAGACCATTCTGAGTACTTCAGGTTTCCCAGGCTTGGGAACCATCAGCACTGGTGCAGCGAACGGACTTGAGGAAGGTCTGATGTAGCCCTTGCTCAGGAGTTCATCCAGGCGTTCTCGCAATTGAGTCAGCTCCACCATGGACATCTTGTAGGGCCTCTTAGCGGGCGCGATGCCATTCCATCCCTCTTGCAGTCTCACGTGGGCCACTTCATCTTTTCGCAGGGCGTCAAAGTTGGGCAGCGCTTCGCGAATTACTCGAGGTGAAAAGGACTCGATCAGCTTCTGAAACTTCTTTCTCCACTCGGGGAGATTGAAGGGTCCTCCAAATTCTCGCTGGTGGCCACCGCTGATAACATCGAAGTCCCTACCAGAGGTGTCGCATAGGCCACTAAGATGTCGTGGGGTGTCGCGGCACTGTCCATTCCCGCATATCTGCGCCGATAGGCTTTGATCTCCTTGGTCGCTTGAGCCGCTGATAACATTACCATCGGTTCCAGAGCCATCGCGGTTCTCTCGCCTTTGCGTGTAGGGCTACGCCCTGGCGAACATCCCCGTATCCGCACGGATTTGCCATGCTGGCGAAACTTGACTGATCCCCACCCATCATAGTCCAGCGTGACCGGCGAGAGGTGTCTCAACCACCTTCCTCCGAGTACAATGTCCACCTTGATGCCCAAAGGAAGTACTCGCATCTTGATGACCTCAGAGTAAGTCCCCTCGGAAGTCTCGGCGGTCAGCTTGCCGTAAGCGACTTGCGCAGAGGTCTGCACTGACCCATCCGCGAGGGTAACGTTCAGCGGCATCCCATTAGCGCGAACTGTGAGGTTCAATCTCTTGACGCACTCACTGGAGATGAATTCATCCGAGGCACCCGAATCCACCAGCACGCGCACTCGCTGTCCCTTCAGCAAGGCCCAGAACACCAATAGCAGCGTTCCCTCTTTGTCCCGAATCGCAGTCAGCTGACTGTCCTGGTTCCACATTACTTGACCATCGCGTCGCAGATGTGCACAGATGGCTGCTCGCACTGGGTGATGCAAAGGTACGCGCTGCTTAGACCGGATAGGTCTTGTGCGCGGTGGTGCAGGCTGCGAACGAGGATCCGGACCAAAGTACCATCCACCTTCCAGGTCGCGATCTGCTTGTAGCTGCCGCTCCTTAGCGCGTCGCTCTTGTCCCTGAGCGCGTCGTCTGGCGCGGCTCTGCGTGCGACTTTCCAGAGGGTAAGAGCGAAGAGGTTGGATGGACATCTTCTCCTCCTCTTCCTCCCCAGCGCTGTCTTCTGGTTCGGACTTTTGAGTGAACGAGGGGGGTTCTTCTTCCCGCGGTGCCGCCTGGGCGTTGGTGACGTTCGCTGGTGCTGCCACTGCTTCATTACCTTCCAGGATCGGCCGCAGACGATGGCGTTGCTGTTTCTGAATGGTCAGTAGCAGTTCCAGGTGGGTTTCCTCCTGGATGGTTTTCAGGGGAGTCGGCTCCACTCCTTCTGTCGTTGTCAGCACACTTGGATTGTTCTCCGATCTGGCGGCGGCCAGCTGTCGCTCCATCAACTGCTGCGTGAAGTTGAGCGACCGCTGGGAGTCCTCGAGGTCAGAAATGTCCCCAGAAGTTGCGGGCTGAGAACTGGATGGAGATAAGGTCAAATCCAGAGTTGTCGCGGGATTCGCATCTGATGGTTCCGCTGAGTCCGGGGAGAGTGAATCACCACTTGCTGTTGAGGGTAGAGCCAGGTGAGCAGCCTCCTCCGCCGCTTCCCTTTCTCGCTGGTTCCATTGGTGCACCCTGTATAGACTGCACCATGCGTCTGGAATTCCTACATCTCCACCAGAACCTGGGATAGTACCGCACTCGGTCTCAAGAGATAGCTGAACTGCTCCTTCGGTTATCGTTAGGTCAGGGGTGACTTTTCCATGCCATCTGTACCAGCGGCGGCGATATCTGCGCCACCCTTCTGGTACCCATGCATTTCTCCATTTCTCATTCTCCTTTACCAGCGCTGCCGCGGCCATGTGCTCCGGGTGCGTCATCTCTCTCCAAGCACGCGTGCGATCCGCCAGTGACTCTGCTCGATGTCCTGGTGGTTCATCTCCCAGCCTCGTAACCTCTGCCTCATGCTGCAGTCGGTCTCGTACCGTCTTCGGAGTTCTGCTGCGAGGTTTTCCAGTGCGCTTGCGCGCTGCACTCGTAGTGCTCTCTGCGCTTAAGGACGCCCTCTCTGCCAAGGCTGGACACGCTGCTGGTCGAGACGTCGAAGGAAACACCTCAGGTCGAAGTTTTAAAGGTGGGGGTTCTGAAGCTGGGCCAGTTTTTGAAGTTCCACCCCCTTCCTCCCCACTGTCGTCCAGAGGGTGTGAAACCGCGGGTAGCGTTACATCCTGAATCCGCTGCCTCAAGGCTCGCATACGCTCCACCGGAGCTTTTCTCGGTACCCGCGGTCGAGGAGTGTTCCGCCAGGGGGTGTTGAGTGGGTTGAAGGTCCACTGGGTCTCCTCTCCCTCATCCTCATCCAGTGCTGCCAGTACTGATGCCTCAGGGTTAGGGTTAGGGTTAGGGTTAGGGTTAGGGTTAGGGTTAGGGTCTGTGGGGTCAACGCGGGGCGTTTCGCCACGCTCGCGTTGTGGAGCCCGGCGGCGATCACCAGTTCCAAGGGAGCGATCTACACTGAACATAACGGGAGGCTTGGAGCGCTCAGGCGACGAAGTGGGTGACCTTCGTGGCGACCGCTGATGGCGCCAGGACACCAAGTGATGTTCTCGCCGGCCCTGCTCAGTGGAAAGGTTTGCCGTGTAAACAGCGGTACTGGTCAACGAGGGTTCATCCCGTAGGGTTCTGGTTCTGTCGAGATGGCGTTGTCGCCTCTGATCGGCAGACCAGGTGAATCCGTACCCTCGAGCGGCCAGAGGGTTGGGGGGTGGCGGAGGCCCTTTCTGGATATTCCCCCGGTTGTGGGCGAAGGCTGTACTCCTTGCCCAGGGGCGGTTACCCATACCGCCCTGTCGCCGGCGTCCCGCCGGCAGGAAGACACTCAGTCCTCCTCTTCCGCAGATTGCTGACCCGAGGAGGACGCTGCGGCCGATTCCTCGTTCTGAAAATACTCCAGCGCTTCCGCTTCCTCTTCCAAATCCTCCCATTCTGTTTCCAGCGCTGCGATATGAGATTCATTTGCAGCGCGGCGGCGTGCCAAACGAGCTGGGGCGTCAGCAATCCAGGCTCGTTTCTTGGCCTCGTCGGGACAGTTAGCCCATAAATGGGAGTCAGAGTTGCAGACGTAACATCGGCGTGGCGGCCTGGTCAATCCCGCCGGGCTGGGCGGCACGGCGTGCTGCACCCTGAGGTCGGCGGGGTCGGGGTCAGTAGCATCTTCCTCCCCAGCGTCCTGCACGGCGTTAAGTCTGGAGGACGAGCGACCATTCCTCCAGGCAGGACTTCGGTTCGCAGGTGCAGAGGCGGGAGAGGTTCGTGCTGCGGTCAGAGCTTCACTGCGCTCCAATTTGGTGGCCACAGTGATGATATGCTGCAGCGCGGTGGATCCGGGATGATTGCTTTCCCAATCCGCTGGACTTTGCAGATCCAACCGATCCTCAATAAGGCGATCCATGACAGCTTGCTTCAGTCGCAGTCCAGACCAGAACTGATATAATAGCTGCTGTTGGCTGATGGCGTGGCAGTTGGGCATGGCGTCTGCCAATAACTGGACTACCTCGTGCCAGGATACCAGACGAGTAGCGAACAAACGCGCAGTCTCTTCTCGTCGCTGCGCCATGCGCATCACTGTCCCCGCTAGTCCTACCAGCGCGATGTCATCCAGTACGCTCCTGGCTACGTCGGCCAGGAAAGGCGCCAAAGTGGCGTAACGCCGGTTCCAGGCCTCCGAGTTCATCATTCCACCTTGCTTGAGAAAAGTTAGGGATCGCGGCTGTAGTTTGCGTTGAGCCACTTCCTTCAAGATCTCCGGCATGGTGATCATGGTTAGGTCTAGGCGATAAGCACTCATGCGACCCAGGGCGAAGGTGACTACGCCCATTGACAGAAAATTGACCAGCGCTTCAGAAAAAGGTGGAAGCGCGGCAATATCTGCGTCAGTGGTGATTAGGTCAGCGGAGGAGGGGTACATAGGAATGTCTCTGATCAGCTTGAGCACATCAGCCACTGTCTTGGATTCTCGGTAGACATCACTTGGGGAAGCCGCTCCCATAAGATCGTGGTGCCCTGGGAATTGAGAAAGGCGCTGGTCTACTGGCAGGAGTCCCGGGGCCGCTGGCAAGGAATTTCCAGGCGATCTGTACTCTGCTGCGCTGGGAACACCAGAGGGAAACCGATTGACGCCCAGTCTAGCCGGGACTGTGGCGGGAGTTGGTTGGTTGCCAGCCGCCATTCCTCTAAACAAGTACGCCTCGGAAGATGAAAATGCTGCCCAGATTTGGAGTCCCAGGGGGTCAAATTCTGTCAGCTCGGACTCTAAGGCATTTTCCGCGATGGTTACCCATGAGTACAAGGGCAGGCGTCTCTGCTGAGTTCCAGTACGGCTTTCCGCGCAACGCCGCGCTTCATCCACTTGCGTTTTCTCCACTTCCAGAGTGAAAGCGTCACTGTCCTCAATCTCAGTCAGGCGCACAGGAGTATGCACTGACCCATGCTGCGCCAGGTCTTGGATGTCCACTCCGATGTGCCGCATAGTCATCCAAATCCGATTGGTATCGGTTATGAAGTGACTGGCGCTTCCAGGCATGGTTGGCAGTCGGTAAGAGTATTGTGCCTCAGCGCCGTGGCTGACAGTAACTGCGGAGGAAGAGGACAGGTGATTTCTCAACCAGAAGGAGGCTCCTTCTAAAGTCCATAACAACACGTCTAGACGCCGGTGTCGTGGTTCACCATTGTCTGAAGGCGGGGGCGAGTTTCCTGGTGACGGTTGATCAGGCTCAGCGGAGTCAGAGGGCGATGAGCCGGTAGCCGGTGGATCTGGCTGAAATGGTGCCGGCGCCGGATGAGCCGGTGCCGGAGCCGGTTGGGCCGGTGCTGGAGCCGGTTGAGCCGGTGCGGGAACCGGTTGAGCCGGTGCTGGTACCAGCCAGGGACCTGATCCAGCTGCTGGCGCCGGTGCACCTGGTAAACCGCTCGCCCATCCTAAGGTGTGCTGGTAGGGCGTCATAGGTGGAGCGCCCACTGCTGGTAGAACCGAAGTCAGATGTGGATAGTGTTGGAGCACTTGCTGATGCAGATTTTGCATGTACTCTGATACCTCTAACATCATCTGATTCTGCATTAGGGATTGATGCTGAGAGTTCAGTGCGGGGACAGAGGCATCTGAGGGCGTTCTGGCTGAGGCGGGGTCAGAGAAGAGTGCTCTGCGCTGTTCTGCCAGGCGCTGCTGGTTCTGTTCCCATCTCTGATGGCGCCTCTCCCGGCGAGAAAGCTGGTTCACTGAGTCTGAGTTCAGAGGTAAGTTTCTGACTGGAATTCTGCTGAGGACATCTGCTTGAGAAGGGGGGTCGATGACTGGTAGGTTGCGGTTAAGATGCGGCTGGTAGGCTGCGATTCCAATGCTACGCCTGAGTGCGAGGTCTGCGTAACTGACTGAGCTGACTGGCTGCTCCGTAGTTGTTGAGGTCAGCGAGGTAGTCAAAGGTCTGGACTCGCGGTTCAACAGGGACTCGGGCATATCCGTAGTTGTTGAGGTCAGCGAGGTAGTCAAAGGTCTGGACTCGCAGTTCAACAGGGACTCGAGCATATCCGTAACCGTAGCCGCCTCCGTAGTCGCCTGAGTCAGTGAGGGCGTCAGTGAAGTTGCCTCGCTGTCTATCTCGGACTCGAAAGTCACCGATAACCTTGCCATAGAGTCACCGATCACCTTAGGTTCTGTAACGGTATCGGTAATCGGTGAGGTCAGCGAATGCCCAGAACATGCTATGCTTATGTGGCGTGGGCCACCTGTCAAGCCGGAGCCACCTGTCCTCCCCGCTGCCCCCACCTCCCCGTTGCTTGTTGAGGAGGGAGTTGGATGCATTGAGTGTGCCATGAGTTCGCCAGCCATGCTTTGGTGCGTGTCCTCTGACCTCCCCACTGCCCCCACACCCCCTTGGTTAGGGCGCGGAGTCCAGGCGAGATTCTCACCCGGCTGCTGGCGCTTTCGCCAGTTGGCCACATCAGAGCGGGAAGGAAATTGACGAAGTCCTGGTTTCTGCTCATTCGCCTCATGCTGCATGTCCTGCTCACATGCTGCAATTTTGACCTCGGTCATTTCGCGCACGGCGATCGGGTCGCGAGGTGGTCGGTCAGCCGGTAGAGGTTGTCCCACAGAGGCTGCTCCCGCGGACTCAGCCTGAAGCGCGTTCTCGCTGAATGGCGTGGGCAGCGGGCCGTGCGGGGAGGTCATCACCGTAGCTCCAGACCAAGTGTGTGGAGTCCTGTAGGGGTTCAAAGGACTTCGCGGTCTTGGAGCTGGAGGACTCATGTCGCGCGTCCGTGGTGGGCTCCTGCGGCGCGGCGGTGGCGGGGTCCGGTCTCGAGTCCGAAGCGGGCTTCGCTGGCGCGGAGCTGGAGGGCTCAGGTCGCGGCTTCCTGGCAATCGCAGGATGCCAGGGGAAGGAGAGGTCAAGTTGACATACCGCTGGGGAGTCGCCCTCATGTTTCACCCTGCACCAGGGGTGTCAACAGTCAGCACCCTTGGTGACGCCGCTCTTGCATGACGCAGGGGCGGATTAGGGCGCGGTTTAGGTACCGTTACAGCCTCCTCCAGGGAAGGTGTCACACAAGCGGTTCCAGAGTCCAGAGCCAGAGGAGTCACGCTGTTAAACTCGGGAGCATCAGCTGACAGGGTCGACTTCTTCTTGGGTATCTGGAAGCTTGGCGCACCTGCTGCTGTCGCAGCCGGTGGCGGCTGACCCGGAGAGGGCGCCTTGTAGGTGCCCTTCGCCCCCTTGCCAGTGGTCCCAGTGGCTGCGGCACCTCTCGTGCTGCGCTGGCTGGCCTGTCGTCCCCTTGTACGCCGAGGAGTCGACGTAGGCGACGTTGGAGGTGAGCGTCCCGTGTTAGCGTTTTGCATCATGTCGAAATTAAGAGTGACAAAGTGCAAATCTGACCGTTGGGGAAGTCAAATCTGTCCAATTTGGCAAATCCCCCAGAACACTCAGAAAAATATTTCCTTGTAGCAGTGGAAGTCGTGGTGAATAACGAAATATGCTTTCCAGAGTGAAATGCAAGTTTTGGTGGCCAAATTTCAAAAATGGAGTGTCGATCGGCAGTTTGGCTAATTTCTTCTTGGCGGCCATCCCGGAGCAATCCAGACTAATTGGCCAGGACCCAGTATTGGAGACTATTTTTTTCCTTCAAAGGATATAAAAAAAATGGAAAACTATCCTTCTGGGCTCCCGTTTCCTTCTATGTAGTCTGCTGGGCTCAAATTGGTCTAATTTTTGCTCTGCCGTGCCGGTTGGCCATCCGAATTTAAAATGTAGCGATCTATGAGGACCCAGGTCTCGGGGCCAGGTTCCAAACGACAAAAAACTATCAAGAAACGTCTAGAATTTTTTTGTGCCTACGTTAAAACGGTCTCCGAGGTCCTCTTTTTCTCAATCTGCCACTGATCCACTTTTCACTCTCCGTTCGGGTCAATCTGGCTGTTAATCCCGGTAAATCTGAGTTGCTGGCGGCTTCTTTTCCCACTTTCTGACCACTTTGCAGCATAACAGTTTTGAAAAATCGCCTGTTTGCATGCAGGGTGAAAGTCAGGGGGCAAAAAGGGCGCAGAGCAATACCACTTCCAAGTGAAGACTTCTTGAGCACGTGACTGTATCCGAGCCTGAGCTCAAGGGTCAGTCAGAGGTAAATCTTGCTTCAATCTTGGGGCACGGGTCCGTAGTCGGCAATGTTGCAGTGTACAAAATTGCAATGTTCTGATACCAGTTGAACAAGGCTACAATTCAAGCAATTGCAATATCTTTATGGCAGGAAAGATTGACCAGTAAATTAACAGGTTGAGCAACAGCTCCTCCAAATAGTTACTTCAAGTTAGAACGGCCTCCAAATGGGCAATATTCAAGTCTTATACTTTCAAGGCGCGCAGTTCATATTCTCTAATCGATCTGTCCCATGTCGGCTGGCATATCATCATCTGCCACCTATACAAATCTTAATCAGAGAATATGCATTTGGACAATCCTAATCAAGACAGTTGATTTCATTGTCCCTTGCTGATCTTTGCTTTCTTCCTACGAGGAGCCACGTCAAGCCCTTCTTCTTCATCACTGTCACTTCTTATGGAATACTTCAATTGAGTTATATACTCATGTGTCCAACATCTCGGATATTTCCTGGGTTGCCTCTTCGTCTCTTCAGACACCCCAGCCTTATTCTCACCCATTGAAGTCAATCCGGTATCTGACCCATCAGGTTTCTTCGGTGGTGCATGAACAGTCTCCACCACAGAGGCTGGGGCATCCTCAGATATGGCCTCAGACTTCTGCTCGGTAATAGGCTGATCATCGGGCTGAACAGGTGAGGTCGGGGAAGTGCCCTTTGGTACCCAGTGAAGTTCACCCTTCTCATCCATGATCAATTGCAGTCCCAGTCTCTTCAACCTTCGAGCTTCAGCTTGTTCTTCAGCATCGTCAGCTACCAAGTCATCGAACTCGCTGACGTCATCCTCAGTGTCATCATATTCGGGCGAGGCTGGCTCCCATTTCGGACTGGCAGTGTCCATGTCATATGTGACACCCGCGTCATCTTTGTCATCCGAACCTGGTAGCTTCTCCTTACTGTTAGTGACACCTGCGTCATCATTGTCATCAGAATCTGGTAACTTCTCCTTACTCCAGGACACAGCGCCTGTATCCGAATCTTCACTGTTCGTAGGCGCTGAGTGTATAGGCTTACGCCCCTTGTAGGGAATTCCACGATATTCGTCATCGTCAATCACAATCGTCGGATTCCAGTACGCGATCCCAACGCGGCTGATCGGTAATGAGAATGGCGCTACCGGCGCCTTCAACTGAGTGGCGTCTTCTAGAAACCAGCCGCCGCCCCTATTACGCTCCCAGCGGCGTAGCGCACCAGAAGGGTGTACGATAATATGCTGCCAGCTATAATCAAGTCCAGGCTTTCGCTCCCCATAGTACGAAGTCAATGGCTCCGGAGTCCCCTTCCGAGCCCATTGCCATCTCACTGCCCCAGTATGCATAAATACAATATGCCAATCGAATGGCTTGGCCGGGCTATTGTTCCCTGGCACAGGCGCTGCTTCAGCGGGCCACGCAGACGCTGCCTCAGCAGCCCACACAGGTGCTGTCTCAGCAGCCGACGCCTGTGCTGCCTCAGCGGCCGACGCAAGTGTTGCCTCTGCA
This sequence comes from Cymbomonas tetramitiformis, assembly GCA_001247695.2. NCBI lineage: Eukaryota > Viridiplantae > Chlorophyta > Pyramimonadophyceae > Pyramimonadales > Pyramimonadaceae > Cymbomonas > Cymbomonas tetramitiformis. Next base: position 16,779 of record LGRX02034566.1, read on the forward strand.
GTCTTGCGCATCGCCCATCGGCTGCAAGTCCGAGGCGCAGCCTTTGCAGCCTATCGCGATGTTCATTATCTTATTCCAGACTGTGATATATAAAGAGATCTCAGAAACTTTATTGATACATTCGTTGCGAGACCTCTATGTTTTACTTGTATATCAACACCCCACCGAGGGATTTACTACTCTGTTTGAATGCGGATTTTCTTATATGCAGTATCACATGGTTGAAGGCTAAACACGACATCGACCAATGCAATTCTCGGCGGTTTCTATATATGCCTATAAATGACTCGTCGAGAGCTACAAGATGGTTGGCTTACTTGCTGTTTGATTTGGCTAATGAACGCGAAGAAGAAAACAATTCGCGTATTTGAATGAGTTTGTTTGTTTGCCGTGCCTTTGACATTTCAACTGTGAGATGTGAACCTTACAATAGAATTTCTGATACCTATTTATATAGACACTGCCGAGAATCTAATTGGTAGATGGTGTTTTTAGCAGCTCGAGTAGATATATCGACATGAAATGGTTCCCGAAAAGGAACTGACTTTGGGACACATGGGAGCGACGGAGCGATGGGGCTAGGGGTCGAGATTATTTCCCCCAAAATCGACCCCCTTCCGACACCATACATATAATGGACAGCCCCCTCTGCCACCCTTATTTTTTGTCGGATTGTCGGTGCCCGATTTGAGTGCCACTAGTGACTGGGGATGCACGGTAATTATTTCCGATTTATTGGATGGTCCCCGAATTAATTGTAAAATGATGTAGTTTTGCTTTACACGCGGTGACGTGTGCGTGGGGGTGACACTTTGATAAAATGGTGTGTAGGTTAGACAGCGCGCTTCTAGGCATATTCCAGGGTTGCGTGTGCAAGGTGTTTTGGTCTTGTCAACATGCATGCAACAAATTATTGATAAAGTCCTATGGGCAGAATGCGCGTCGTAACCCTAGTACGCGTAACACGACTTGTGCGTGAAATACGTAAAAGTTGCACGCGGTTTCCGTGCGGTGATGCACACGTGTGGGGGGGGCTTGATTCGAATTGTGTTGGGGCAAATATCCATATGTGTGGGCCCTGCACCCTTCCACCAAGTGTCATTAGCATCACACCCTGCAGCTTGATGCAATGCTAAAGTGACTCTCGTACACCGAAAAAGAGAAGTAGTTTTAACGGGGCAACCTGTATTGCATAGCCGAACGTATGCCACCGGTCATCCCGTCTTCGGCAATTCCTAGGTTCTGACTCTGGTGTAAACAGAAGACCAATTTCATCAGCTTGACTCAAATTTCCGATTTCGCAGATAGCGAGAATATCTAAGAGAAAGTATATCTCACATATCGTATTAATGGTTGATTATCGGATGGCGTTCTCAAACGATCGATTGCGGACTTTGAATGTTCCATACGTGCCTTACAAAATTTTGGGTCGAGTCCATATTCAACATATGACAAATTATACAGGTGCACACATAATTCACTGTTTCATCGAATTTACCGATAATCAACACCATTTGCTGGGTGTTGAACAAACGCAAATTATTGATACCAAAAATCCAAAGCGATATAGAGCAATACTCTAAAAGCAAGCAACATCGAATATGCAACGCATAATCACATATTGAGCGCACGCAATGTGTTTTTTCGGTGTCCACACTTTAGCTGCGCAACGAGGCTTGGTATGAACGGAGACTCAAGGGAGGTTGCCGTTTCTATTATTTTATGCGGGCAGGTACTCCCAAGCTTTGGGGGCCTTTGAGTGATCTGTAGTCACACAAAACCTGCTTGCAGACACCGCGCTTTTATAAGGGCAAGTTTTGATGACACAACGTCAAGAAGCATATTGGAGCAGCATTATAAGCGGCACGGTAGCATGATATACGTGGAGGATCAGCTGCTCGGGGCAGTATCATTCATTATAAGAGAGACACACTAAGAGCAAGATCTGTTGCTTGGAGGAGAAATACAAATGGTATGATCTCACAACTGTGTTTTGGACATTCCCAGTTTGGATTTGTTACTCAGCTAGTACGGACAACATTCGATCCGCACGGGTTTTCCTTAGGTTCCTACGGAGTGCCTCCCGCGCGTGTTCCTCCGACTCCTCGCCTTCTTCATCCGAGCTCATTTCAGCACTATGTGCCACCACAACCTCAGCGTCATTCTTCGTCCACGTGCGCGCAGACCCCTTGAGATCTTTGCAGTACTCTAGCATGATGCTGAATATCTTGTCATCGAGCTACATGTGAGCAGAAGCAAGAAGCCCAAGCATCACACGTCGTCAGGAGCCTGGTCACCGTGTGGTGTTCGAAGCAAGGTAAGGAAACAGAGGGACAACGTGGACACACACAGTTTGGAACCGATGGACGGAATCGGATGCCGTTCCCTTCGCGGAGCAGCCTTACCATCTAAATCGTAGCCGTGAAACGAGTACCTGTGGTGGTTCGGCTGAAACGCAGTTGCCTGCACTGGTAGCACATAAAGCAAGTCTCCTCTTGCAAGAAGAAGTCGCGTACCGACGAATAGAGATTTAGCAAAAAGGGATCATTCCGTCGCATTCCAAGGGGTGGGGGGAGGAGTATTGCAAACTGATGCTCAGTGGTAAAAAAGGGAAGTCGACTACACGGCGCCTGCAGACTGACTCAAGAACTGCAAAGTAGAGTGGTTGATGTCGAAGAGTCACCTCGGCACCAACGGTTGCCAAGGAAGCTTTCCGGGGCAAAAGGGAAGCTTCATTTACGGCCGCGCACGTATAACAAGCCGCGAAGAAGCCTTCATGCAGAGGAATTTGCGGCCCTTGAATAATTTGTGTGGGAGAGATTAGCAATGTGATCCTCATTTGTGTTGACGTCGAGTTCCATGTGCTATTGGTGGTGCAACACGGAGAATATGAGACAGCCGACACGAGCTTGAGGATCAGCGCGTGCGCGAACTACAGCTCACAGCAGATTGGGGACGAAATACGAATCGAGGAAGTGTGCGTGTGAGTCTATAAGCCGTCGCGTTCTGTTCGAGCAGAAGTGAAACCTGAAGTGTGGGGCAAGGGACGCCAACTTCTTCGAACGAAAAAGAGCCGAGCAACATAGCAGTTGTCACATAGGCAATGGCCAGTGAAGCTGGGCACGCTGAAAGCCAAAATCTCCTTAGGATGACGCGTTACCTTAGTTTCATCATACATATTCGACAGAAGCCAGTTTTGGAGGTTCTTATTGAACTTCCAGGCCGCTCTCGTAGATTTCCACAGTGTTAAGTAGCTGATGGGCTCTTTCAAGTCCTTCACCGCACGTATCTTCAACTTCAGAATGCCGTCGCCACTCTTGTTCGCCACTGCTACAATTCCTCAACCAACCACAAAAGAGTTTTGTTGCAAAGCCGAAAGGCAGACACCATCACCAGCTGGGAAGCACGTATAAAAGCGCGAGCCCGGAAATTGCGACCCCACCAGTTGAACGCCTCGCTTGAAATTTTTCGTTGCTTACAGCTTCCTCTGTCTGTTCGAGATCACCTTCGGACACCTTAACCACTTTCTTGGTACCCTTACGTATATTCTTTGCGACTTCACTACTTTTCTCACCCAAAGATTTCTGGTTTTTACCAAGCTTTCCGGAAGATCTTTTCTCCGGAGTTTCTGTTTTCTTCACCATGTTAGCACCTACAAGCTCAAACGTTCAGCTGCGCTTGCTCTTGTATTATGTATATAATTGGGGAAAAATCTTTAGATTGTCCCCCTCTTTGAAAAATCCGGCTTTTTATGTCACGCTTTTGTGTATTGGGGAAAAATCTTTAGATTGTCCCCCTCTTTGAAAAATCCGGTTTTTTATGTCACGCTTTTGTGTATAAATTTTTAGAGAGTTCATTTCGCCGAAAACCAGCTATAGGCGGGAGTACCCTTATTATCACCTTTTTTAAGGTGTAGCGTTGTGGAGCCGCGCGCGCGGTATGGCATCATGGGCGATGGATTTGTTTGGTATTTTAGACGTCAAAACCGCCCCATTTTGGTCAAACATGCCGTTTGGGGGTTTGGCCGGCTCTAGGGGTCTATTTGTTATGCATGAGTATTTTATGTTATGCATCTTTCACGGGGGACTAGATATACAGTACTGCCCCCTGTATGACATTCCTCGATGCATGTGACAGATGACTGCATTATTCGGCTCGAGACCGCGAGTCACAGCGACAGAGACCGCGAGTCACAGCGACAGAGACCGCGAGTCACAGCGATAGTGACCGCGAGCCACGTGTTAGAGTACTCGAGCATTACCGTAGCCGTACTCGTACAGCTTTACACAGCGCACATAGTGTCAAGGTTATGACCGATGACACATGTGTCATACATGTCATACGTGTCATGCATGTCAGACATGTCATACCATGTCATGTCATGTCATGTCGAGTCATGTCATATATTATAATGACAGACAGTCGTCAGTACGGTCGACTATGACTGTACATGTCATCGAGATGATAAGTCATATCATCTGTCATTTATTCAAGGTAAGACTTGAATGACACATGTCATCGAGAGGCCAGTAAGTCGGACTCGAGATGGCGAAGCAAGATGCTATCTTGAAGTACCGAATGGTTCGGAGAAGAAATCATCTTCGCTTCTAGCATGTTCTGAACAAACATGCGAGTATCATATGGCGAACGCATTATTCGTTCAGCCAATACTAGTCGTTCAACCAATGCCTTGGGTTCACAACCCAATAGCGGTGCCATCTATGAGATGGGAGGCATTCGGTATAGATGAGGTAGCGTTGTGCTACAGCAGTATCTTCGGACGAAGTCTGCACTCATCACCCGCTCTTACGCGCTGGCCGAGTGTTACTGTTCAATAACACCGTGCTATCTTATCATATCATAATATATCTTAAGGCTCGCTTGTGAGACCTTATCAGTTGGTATTCGATCGTCAAGGCGAGAACGAGAACTCTAGTGTGAGTGCAGCATATATATCGAATATTTTGTGTATGCAGGTTGCGGAGCGCGAATAACATCTGGCGTCGCAATCACACAAATACCGATATACCGCATATACTGACCGCTGCATAAGCGAATATTGTGCGCGAGGATATATCGTCACATATAAAATCGCAGATCGTACATCGCAGCTGATCATCATCTATACTGCGCGAAAAGGTGTGCATGTGGCATACATATGCACAGCGATCATATGTACGCGCAGATACGATTCGCAGCTGTACGAAATTCGCAGTATGAGACGCAGACACAAAAATCATCAGTGGAATCATGATCCGCGCGAAAATTAGCACTCGTATCATGTGCTATGCATACTGCGACAAGATGTGCTCTTATCAGCAACGCGCACCATCGCGATTTTCATGATCGCAATGAATCGCTTACAGTGCACGACAATTATTTTGCAGTTTTATGATGACGATGTCAATATGCAAAATGTCATCAACACACCGTCATTATCGATAGTTGCAATAATCACGGATGCATCATCTGCGCGCGTCACGATATCCTTTACAAAATATGTGTATACTTACTGGGATAATCATGAACGGACGCATGATGACAGTATATTGCAGCATGCCATATAATACTCTGATGTTTGCTGAGTCATTATAATCTATTCACTGTCATATTCGTATATCAACCTGCAACCATGAGTGTGAACTGCATACATGCTGTGTGAGTAGCTTATACACACATACACGCTCAACATGACAGATCATTGAATACTCTGCAGCAACATCATAGTGTGTGAAAAATTCGAGTGTGCGGAGATTAAAATGACTGCAACACCACACACATACACACATTACTTGCAGTATACACCATTATTGAGTATATACTGAGTGCATGCAGCACATGTGTATTACACCACATATACATTATATACTGAGTGACTGCATCACTGTGAATTGTGCATGCATTATTCATACAGCTTGACCACGATAACAGCTGTAATGTATTAACCAGTTTGATCATGATAACAACTGGGACATATAGCATCACATCACAATACATCATACATTGCACAAAGCATACTGCAGTGCATGTAAGCTATATTGGAACCCATGTAGGTGTAAGGTGCCTGAAGGTGATCTTAACACCATAATTAGCTCGACATGCTCTGACGAAGGATTTGGGATGAGCATGTTCGTTCTATGGTGGATCACTGAATGGAATGCTCACCGGAGCTACATGTAAAATAAATCAAGCACCTCATTATTGTAAATGAGAGTATGCAGGATTACAATAACCACTAAGCTGATATATATATCATGTTAGATTTATTCAGTACTTGGTATACAGATCATCCTGCATGATAAATCATCTTGGTATATTGTAATACCAGAAATTACCTGCATACAAGTGTGTATAGTAAACAATTCTACACACACTTACATGTACTAAATCAGCAAGTACCTGCACAGTGCACACACCACTGACATTACTATGTATAATGACATTCACTGACTCAGTAAGTGAAATGATCAACTATAATATCAACTACGTGTATGATAATATAGATACCATCCAACAAACACATGTGCGTGTTGGATGTCAGTGATGGCGATAGCTAAGGTAAACAGGATAAAACTACATGCTGAAGGGCAGGATGGAGAATATCTCCAGACCCGAAGGCAGTATACAGTGTTCACAATGCAGCTGGTAACTGCTGAACACTGTCCATACCTTTTCATTATCGCTGGAGCAAGAACAACAACCATACTGCATTGTGACAATTGATTCAGTAATGATCAGCACAATAAGCATGTACATACTCAGATCAGTACTTACATATTGAACTGACAGAGGTTGTTGTGGACACACACACACACATTGTGTTGTGTTGAACTGCTTAGATTATTATCAAGCTGTGTCCTGATATATTTGGAATCTAGAGATATCACTTTGGTATGCTCTCAGTGCACAGCCATATGCCCAAATATATCATAGGTTCTGACAAGTTATCACTTAAGTGGTTAATCCGCTTACAGTTGATACACCTAATAAATCATCAGGAAGTGAACCAACTTCCATGGGTTTCAAATCAGTAAAACCCATATTTATGATCAACCACAGATGTTGATCATCAGAGATATTCACTATTATGCCATGAAAATTATCATGTGCAAAAGTGAGATAAGTTGCATTAGTTCTGTAACTTGCAACTTCCACACACACCGAGATATATTACTGAGATATATAATCAAATGGCCAAAAAGGTGAAAAATGGGTAAAAATCGTTGGCGATAAATTTCAAAACTGAAATTCCGACCCCATTTTATTTCAAATTATGATTTTATACCTATTAAGGTATCAGAAAAACATAATGACCATGGTCATATCTCGTGTAACACCCTAAATATCAGGTGTGTAATATATAGGGGTATACAGAGTTGCTGTACTAAAATACGTGAAAAATAAATACGTTAGATTTGAAAATGGAAATTTGGGTTTCATTTTTTTCGTTACCCTATTTTATTGGCTATTGAAAAATATGCTCAAAATAGTACAGCACATGTAACGCCCTAATACTCCCTAAATTCACGTGTACAGTTACAAGGGTCTAACTTACCTCCTAACAACCACGTGACACACAGTAAAAAATTAAATGCAGTTTTGCTTAAATATCTTTGCAAAATGTTCATACTGCTTTGATTTAACATACTTTAGGGTTACTGATGGCAAGTAACACCCTAACATCACTGTGGGAGATAAGGGTCACTGTAACGTTACATACCATAAATGCCACCTATATAATAGGAAACACTTCGTGTTTGGCATATTTGTCATGCTGAAATCAGCACGGACATAACAATATTTCGGGCAACAACCCAAGAACTGTAGGGCGACAACCCAAAAACTGCAGGGCTACAGCCCAAAGACTGTAGGGCTGCAACCCTAAAACTGTAACAGCTGCTTCCTATAAGGACTGCATGCTATATCATGAGGTATAAAGGCAACTGACAACTGCCTTATATTCACACTTCCTTGAGGGGGGAAGAAGGTGGCTATATATACATACATTACCTCATTATAATGTACAGATATACTACATGTATATAACATACAGATATACTATATGTATATAACATACAGATATACTATATATATACCAACACACACACTCAGTTAGCTGAAGGCATCTTTGGTGTTGTGTTTTGTTTTTTAGGTGGCAGAAGCAGAAGAATCAGATATCCCAGCCATCAATGCAGATCCGTCAACATGGTTTTTTGACATCTTAGGTTCCTATGATGCATACAGTCGGTTCAAGATTCCCAAGTGGCTCGCTGGTTATGACAATACCCAGACCAGATTCGACCAGATAGGGTACTTCGACAATATCAGTCGCATGAGGCCCGACATGAGCAGATATAGGGATCCTGAGAATGAACCACAGGAACCAGACGATGAGTATACAGCAGATAATGCTCCAATAGTTTTCACAGATCCTGATGATGATTCTATACCAGCACCAGCTCCATCCACTTTGGTTCCAAAGGTGAAAATGACACCACCTAGGGAATTTAAAGCAGGACAGGACGCAGAGATTTGGTTGGAAACCGTGGATAGATATTTTCAATTCACGTATCCAGGAGTTCCAGACAAGGACCTGATCACAGTATTCCTGACGCTCATCCAAAACAATGACCGACATTATTTCCAGGTCGTGGCAAAACAACCAGATGCCACATATGAGAACCAGCTCAACCCACCCCCTATGCGTGTGCGCACCCTCCAGCTCAACCCACCCCATACCAGTACTCGTACAGTACTAGGTGACAGATCCCTAGGTCACAGACACCTTATATTCGTTTATCTTTATAATCAGTTTACACTTGTATGAAAGATATTCAGTGACCGCACCCGATATAATACGTTATATTATATCTCACAGGTTATGGGGTATTACCCCGCTTTTATCACTGCTGACTTTGCCATGACTGGCTAAGCTTTTCCGCTTGGCGGGGCGTTGGGGCCTCGCGAGATGTTGAATTGGCCACTTTAGGGCGCGCGGTTTGCGCTATGTTGCGGTGAGATTGCGACTTGGGATTTTCGGCAACTTCTACGGGTGTCCGCGTTGGATTTTGTTTTAGACTGGACTTGATCACCCCTGTCAACAACTCCTTGGCCGCCGCGTATTCGACTCCGTTGATTTCGTTCGACCCCTTCTTCTCCTCACTCCGCAACTGCATTACGGTCGCCCGCCACCTTACAATTTGACACTCGCCTTTTCCCCAACCCCCCTCCTATAGGAATTTATTCTGATGACTTCATCCTCAGTTGGAACACCGGCCATGGGCGCTAGGATGCGCCTAGATTCAATTTTTGCTAGGAACGTGGGTGCTCGCTACAAGAGCACCCCGCAGTCAGCGAATGTCGCACTCGCTGCTGCTGACAGGACACGCAGCAATGCCGTTTTGCAATCGTCTTGGGACATTGACGTTGTGAAGCGTGTTGCGAAGGACACCTTAGGTACTAAGGCGTCCTCATTTTCCGGAAGTGAACCACATCGACAACTTCTTTGGGATTCCTTGGTCACTGCCTTGGAAGCATCGTTTGTCAACAAGGACAGCGCCAACGAGGACATTTTTGACCTCGTGGACGTCACCAAGGAGGTTCACCCGATCTTCAACGACATTTTACTTCGTGCGTTGGTCTCTTTGACAACGCCACATTCTCCAGCTCGAAGGTGGGTTGACGCTTCGGCCCGAATTTCTCCGCGTGACGGCAAGCGTGCCTTGCTGGAGATCACCAAGCGGCTTCTGCCGCCTGGGCATCGGCCGCTCCGCCACCACGAGGAGCTTTTAAGCATTTCTTTTGGTTCGTCTAACGACCCTGAACCCTTGGTCGCGCAATTTGACGAATGCCTGAAGGCCATCGCGGCTAGCGGAGCGGCCCCCCTGGACGACGAAGCCGCCAAAAGGCAACTCCTTGCGGCACTGGACGTCGAGTTTTACAAGGAGGTAATTACCCCGCTTCGCCTGGACACCGAGTTGGCGAAGGTGAGCATCGAGGAGGTGTACACTCACGTTCTAGAGGTGTGGTGGTGTGCGAACCCTAATGGCCCTCCCACCCGCCCCAAGGCAGCCGCGCCTGTCCCGACGCACACGCCTCTCGGATTGGCTTACGCAGGTGACGGACAGAGTGACATCTCGGACTTCCTCGAGGAGTTCGCTCGTATCATTGGTGAGGCCTCTACCCTACTCACCTCCCTCCGTCATGACGAGCGCGGAATTGCACCCGACACACCGCCGCCACGGAGTGATTTTTCCCGTAGGCATGGGGGCGGTGGTGTGAGATTTCCACCGTCCAAGTGGCGCGACGAACGAAACCGTCGGACCGACGGTAAGTTTCACGGACGTAATCGTCACGTGGGATGGAAGCAACGCTTCGCGGCATCCCCGCTCCCGAAGGGCGGGAATTGGCCTCAAGGCATGAAGCCGCAGGGTGCTAGGAGCATTTCTTTTCACTCCGCATCCTCGGCCTTCGTTCAGGAGTGCCCCCTCTGCCCTGGGCACTTTCATGACACGGCACGTTGCCCTGAGGTGTGTGGTTCGTGCGATGTGGACCTACGGGATGCCGCCATGGACCTAGACGAGGGCGTTTCGGCCTTTCAAACCGCCTTCGACAACGAGAACGACGAAGAGTTCGCTGACTTGTGCCACGAGCACGACCAGCCGCTGGTGCGTACCGATCCTGAGCCTTTCACTTACCCGGTACGGCACGACGTGGGATTGCGTGCACACTAAGCTGATGCCATGGCAGGTAAGACGTAAGGCGGAGTGCTCAGCGTGATTGTGGATGAGGGCGCTGGTGCGACCCTGCCTCAGATGGTTCAATAAGGCGAAAAAGATCCCCAGCGAACGGTAACGCCGGAAAAAATGTGCTGCGAAGACTGGTGTCGACGCGAGACAAGACGAAGCTGGTGCGGACGTCGAAGTCGTTGCACGAGAGGAGCTGGTGCGGCCTCAAGGGTCCCAGTGAAAACCTCCCCAAGTGGTGGCCGATAACCTCACAGAAGAGAGGATATATATATATGTCGTGGGTATATATATATCTCGAGATAAGCAGTGAAACAGAATGGCAGGGGGCAGAGGTTCACTGTGTGCTAAGATGATATAAAATACTGAGCATAGTGTTTTATGAGTCGAAACGCGGTGACACGGTGACTGGTGACAACACAGGTCGAGGGGTGAATGACAGGTGACCCACCGTCCCCCCCCTTACAGTGGGGGGGAAAGATTGGGCTCCCCGTGAGGTATGGGAAGGGGATGCAGGACGGATGAAATCGGGGTTGATAAAGGTGAAGGGTGGGGGAGGGGGAGGAAAGTGTATATGGGGTGTGCGGGGGGATAAAAATTAGTTTAATGGGGGCGGTGGGGGGAAAAAAAAAAGGCAAGGGGGGACGGCGAAAGGGGGAGATCTGTATTTTATACGACGAATTTTATCCAAAGATCTGTGAAGGCGTCGCACCTGCCTACGTGGAGCGTACACATGCGTCGCATATCCAAGGAGCGTCCATTTATTTTATCTCCGATTTGATCTGACGAACAGTTTTCAAAATTTGCCTACGTGCAACCAAAAAACGCGACGCAAGAGCGTCGCGTCGCGTAGATGTTGGACAAAACATCTCTGCGTAGCGTGTTACGCAAAAGATGTTTGTCCAAACATCTCCGCGACGCGACGCTCTTGCGTAACTTTTGCGTAGCGTTTTACAGTTTTCCAACCAATCAAATCGCTGCGATCAAAAGTTACGCGACGCGACGAAATTTCATTTTACCCAAACCAGATTTAAGGACGGGACTAAATCTGGTTTGGAGATTACGGCCGTCGCGTCGCGTCGCGTCTGACCAGATTTAAGGATGAATAATTCGACACTTCCCATCGTGCTGCCCGACATTTATCGTCTACGTGGCGTCTGGATGGTGTCGTCGTGGCAACGGCAAAACAATTGCACGCAAGCTTAAACGTGAATGCAGTGTTGAAATTGACAGTGCCCCGTAAGTCGCTATCCAGCGGCTGTTGTTTTCGGGATGCTAACGTATACCAAACACAGCATCACTTTGCATATGAATTCTAATAAGTGTTAGGAACAACACGTTTTTTTTGCGCGCAAGATTCGTCCAGGATTCTGGATGTTGGACGACTCTTGTGAGGGGGGGTAATGGGCGTGATTCGAGCCAGCCATCTCGACTCACGCCCAGCAGCGACTCATACTGCACAGCATGAACATATCAGGCATATCATATGAACATACGAAATCAATTCTGAGCATCTGACAGTGCACTGTCACCTTTAGCGGAAACGCGGATGTCAACCGCGTCCACGTTTCCGCCGCGGGGCTCGAAGCGGGTGAACCAAATGACCAAATGAAACACAGATGCGCACATACAACGTTGAAAATATGTTTCAGTTGTTGCTATTAGTATTTTTTTAGCTTTCCCTTCGGCGGGATACCGAAGGGAATGCCGTTTTGCGGATGCGGTTTCCCGCTTCCGCCATTCCCGCTTCCGCCACACGAAGCGGAGAATTCGAGATCTGCTTCCAGTCACCGAATATGTGCGGGGATGCTTCCTATCGTTCATGATACCTTCAAGTAAACATTATTTCCTTCTAATATATCGCGAATACTTCAATTTCTTCACTAATCTACCCTGCTGCACTAGGTTTTCACAGTGTTAATTAGGTCAAACGTTTGACCTACAAAGTGTCGCATTGCCTACGTGGAGCGTACACTTGCGTCGCATATCCAAGGAGCGTCCATTTATTTTATCTCCGATTTGATCTGACGAACAGTTTTCTAATTTTGCCTACGTGGAACCAAAAAACGCGACGCAAGAGCGTCGCGTCGCGTAAATGTTGGACAAAACATCTCTGCGTAGCGTGTTACGCAAAAGATGTTTGTCCAAACATCTCCGCGACGCGACGCTCTTGCGTAACTTTTGCGTAGCGGTTTACAGTTTTCCAACCAATCAAATCGCTGCGATCAAAAGTTACGCGACGCGACGAAATTTCATTTTACCCAAACCAGATTTAAGGACGGGACTGATCATGTCACCGACTGAATTATGAGAAGAAAACCACGAAATGAAAACCGTGGTTTAAACCAAGGTGTCATCACTGCGTTTCGCGGACACGATGGAAAGAATTTTCGATCGGACGCTTCGTTTCGGATTTTTGATCGTGAGACCCGAAATTTCGTGGTTGAGACCTCGGTTGAGTTTCGCTATGAAAATCTCGACCACGGTCGAGTTTTGTGGTTGAGTTCGATTTTTCATAGCGAAACTTGGTTAGCGAAGGAATATTTTGTACACGTCTGCGACAGCGTGTGAGCCGACGTGTCTGGTAACGTGAGACACTTTTTTACCTCGGTCGAGTTTCGCTATGAAAATCTCGACCACGGGGGGGGGCTTGGTCGAGATTTCGTGGTTGAGTTTCGCTATGAAATGAAAAGTTCGTCAGCCATCGTCATCCACATGCAGCAGATGTAGAATTGAAAAATTAATTTGGGAAATTCACAGATCGACTCGACTGACCTCTTTTCGCGACGACACCGTCGCGTCACGGGGGGATGACCGAAATCGAAAAATCGAAAACTGAATTCGACATCTGCTGACATCGTGATGACATACCGTGGTTGAGACCGTGGTTGAGATCGTGGTCGAGTTTCGCTATGAAAAATCGAACTCACCCACGAAAAATCGAAATTTCGTTCGAGTTCAATTTTTCATAGCGAAACTCGACCACGATCTGAACGCTGACGGGACGCGGATATCCCCCCCCCACGTAGGCAGAATATTCCGGGGATCTATAGCGAAACGTAGTTGAGAAATCTCGACCATGGTCGAGTTTCGCTATGATCGAGATTTCGTGGTTTAAACCGTGAACTTCTCATAAATCAATCGGTCTAATCAGTCGGTACCTTCACGAGTATCGATGATCCATCCTCCTTCGCTTGGTTTTGGAATTTAAGCCGTTCGATTGAAGATCCGGATTCTTGGTCCATTATGGGTAATTAAGCTCTAATTACCAGTTATGAGCACGATCGAGCACGTCTGAATTTAAGGAAATTCCCGTCCATTTGCCCGATTTAATTACTGTGTAATCACTCCGTCCAGCGCCTTATTTTCGGTGGAGCACCCGTATTGTAGGCATAGGTTCCTATGCCCGCAAGATGCAAGATGCATGGAAGAGGAAGCCGGCCTTCTCTCGCTTCCTCGAGAATCACGTTGGATCAGTTCACTTTCATATCGTTCATATCGTTTATATCTGAAGTAGCGTGTAGAATAAGCGCTCGTTCCCATCGAAATACGATATCACTTTGCTTCTAAGAAATGAGAACACGCGCAAAAAAAGAGCTGAACGCTTGTAGTCCCGTGGTTATCACATCGGGAAACCTACGCGATTCTTCAATGAGTGCTGAAGCACCGGCAAAACGCCGGAAAACTTCCAAGAAGGAAGTGACCAAAATGGCAATGTTTTCTGGCGAAGAAAAAGGAGATAGAATTACGGGTTTCATTCACCGTTTAGCAGAGTCCTTGCAACAGGTATGAAGCACCACTTCGTGAGCAAGTACTCAAAATCCATCGCCTTTGAACATCCACACTCAGGTGGTTGTTTTTCAGGGAGGCGCTGGATCATGGAGCTTGACAGGAATTATGAGTGCTTTAGAGAATGCAGCATATACTATTCCCAAAGGCCCTTCTCGCCGCGCTTTGGAGGTATGTCTTCTTACGACTTGGACTGAAAAACTTTCCGATTGTGGGGTAAATCACTTTTCCGTAGCATGAGAATTACTGTAGCGAATTTACGACCTCAGAAGTCGGGAAATTTATGCACAGTCCACACCTTCACCCTCCCCGAAATATTAACCCTCCCCCGATCGATCCTGCTCACAATTTCTTTGCTTTCGCTGTCTATGGGAGGGCACACTTTTGTTGCAGTACTCGCCTCTGTATCCGAGCGGTATGATGACGACCTGGCGGATTTGTTTCCTTGTCCGCAGGCTGATATTCAAGGATATGCCAACCAGCTGCACGCCATACTCAGGGGCTCGGCTGCGCGACCCAGCCCCGCTTGTACCGTCGAGTCGCTGATGAAGACCGCCGAGGCGGCTCTGAGCGCAGCTTCCAAAAGTAAAGGTGATTCAGCTTGAGGAGGGACGGGAACCCGATATGACGTCCCAGATTTGGTCCGGTAGAGCACTTGTCCTGCGGGACGTGGTTCAGCCGAGAGCCTCTAGCCACTCGTCCGACGACAGAAAATGTGAACGGCGTCTCTTTGGCGCGTCCTGGTCTGCTTGCGCTTAGCAATTGGACGCCGATGTTCAGCTTATGTTGAAGCCTATCACCGAGCCCGCCAAGAAGAATCCTTAAGCTTCGCTGAGCTCTGGTTTCGATTTGCCTCGTTTTTAACTGCAGATGTTCTCAACGCGGTCGACGCACTCAGCGCCGCTGTCGAAACCGCCGAAGCCTCAATTGCAGGTTTGCCTGTTTCCTACGTCGCTCCGGACTTGTTTCTTGGAGGGTGTCACGTGCTGTGGGGACTTCAACTCAGGCTCACTGAGACAGATCCTGACATTCCACATTTGGCTTGTTGTGATTGCGTAGTGCAAGGGTGAAAGAGCCCTTCCGCTTTTTGTGTCATACAGGGAAGGCGGATGAGGTGTGTCATACAGGGAAGGCGGATGAGGTGTGTCATACAGGGAAGGCGGATAATGCAGCTGAAATCATAGCAGCCCTATACCGTAAGACAGGTCAGTTGTTGGCGGCTGCGGCGATGCAGCGCCGATTGTCGAACGAAAGTGGTGCTGGGATCGCCGCCAAGGCTGCAGCAGAACTCGTTGTGCTGCGGCATCGACTGGCACGGGTAGCCAACCCTCGTGGCTTGTCGCTCCACGATAGCACAGCCCTAGACGCAGCAGCGGCGCTCGGAGATCACCGCGAGGCACTCCTCGACGCACTCCTCGCGCGCACTTCTGGTGTGCGGCCTTCGAGATATTCCCTTTCCCTCCAAAGGGCTTGCACTTGCGACTCCGAAACTTCCGATCCCTCCTCCTCACCCTGTCAGCCCGCAAGGTCTAGGCCAGACTCGTTCCAACGTGTCGCTCATCGCGTGCTCTATGCGCCGGATATGCTTCCAGCCAACCTCTCAGAAAAGCAGGCGAGCAAGATATCACAATACCTCACGATGTTCCTGAAGGATTTGTGGAGCAAGCATGTGTGCGTTGGGTGGCTGTTCGGGGTGGTCCTGCAGAGGAGTGGTGCGCCGAAGATGCGCCGCTGTTCAGGGCGGCTCTAGCCACTAGCTGGACGTCTCCTCTGGTAAAGTCGAGCAGTGC